>JAAALK010000079.1:71144276-71326461 GCA_019279435.1 Zizania palustris | reverse complement strand
CTCATCGCCGCTCGGCCGGAGTTGGGGACGAAGCCTCCTGGCTCCCCCGTGCCGCCGCCGTGGCCGGATCAAATTGTGACCGTCGGATGCCACGCGGAACGGCTGCGATTAAGACCTGAGATCGAGGGCCCGGATGGCTTTGACCTGGGTTGACCGGTATCGGTCAATCCGAGCCCTCCGATCTCACTTAACCACCCCGCATCGCATCCAACCGTTGGATCTGGATCGGACGGTCCAGAACTGGCCGGTCCAGCGCACAGTGCGCGGGTCCATGGTGGACCTGCTCACCGTGGACCCGCAGCTGTTTTCAGGATTAAAAATAATTCAGAAAAATTGTTTAAACTTTAAAATTCATATCTTGCTCAATTCAACTCCAAATTCACCATTTTGATTCTGGAAAATTTGCCTTTTCATCCTCTACACTTTTATGCAATAAAACAATATGTTTATTTGGCACATAATAATCTTATTAAATAATAAAGAAAATTCCCCTTTAAGGTTTAATTCATATTTCTATTAAATAATTCAGATAAATCCTTAACAATTTATAAATTAATACCAGAAGATATAATGACTCCATTTCACTGTTATTAATACACTAAAAAGGGAATAACCATTTTGTCCATGATCTTTATTTAAATTCCCACATACCCCTTGCTAGATTTAATTAATATTCCCTTTAAATAATACAGAAAAACTCTCAGAAATTTATATAATAATTTTAGAGGATCTATTAACTCCAGTACATTGTTTATAAACCAATAAAAATGTAACAATTCATTTTGCCCATTATAATTCATTCAATAAACATCCCCTAGGCCCATTTAATAATTAACTCATATAATAAAAATATAACACTTTGCAAAAATATCATGAAAATGACATAATAAATTCAAAGGACTTAATGACTTGATTCCACTGTTTCAATGCAATAAGAAACATGTTCTCACGATGCCCACTTTAATCTGTTAACTAATGTTACAAAAGCCCTTGTGGGATAAATTAAGTAATTTATATAATAGAAGTTAAACACTTTATAAAAATGTCATGACAACTCATACAATAACTTCAGAAAACCTAACAACTTGAGTTCACTATTTTTAATAAAAATAGAATATTCATCTTGTCCACTTTATTCCATTAAATGATATTGCAAAGGCCCTTTTTGGACATTTAATTAAGGCATTTAAGAAAAAGTCAACCCTTTATGAAACTATCCTAAAACTTATATAACAAACTTCAGAAGATCTAAATAACCTAATGTCACTATATTTATACCATAAAAACATTAAGGTCATTTTATACCTTGTTACTACAACTTTAAAAAGGGAAAAATAAAACCCCCTTAGGAAAAATGATTACATCAAGTTATAAAATTAAGGAATCTCATTAAAAATTAATCTTAAATGTTTAAGTAACAATACCCTAAAAGTTAAGACTCTATCTCCTTTACTTAATCCAACATAAACATGTATGTTAGTATGGTTGTTTGTTTTGGATTGTTTATTGAATGTTTTATTTACTTTTCCGTATCGAGAAGACTACGACGTCGTCGAAGATCCGGAGTTCTATCCCGAGGTTCCACCTTCACCCTTTGCTGATCAAGGCAAGTCATCGACCCTTCTGTGGAAACAGTTGATCATATTTGAGCCCATGTTTTAATAAACTATCGCTATAACTCATAGGTTAATATTGCATTAGTCAAATATCAAGCCTTACACTTATAATTATTAGATCCCCGTCCTTGTGTGCAAACCCAAGCCATGCTTATTGAGCCTTAACTCCTTGTCACTCTTCAAATATTGTATTAGCTAGTGCCCAATGTATCGGCACAACTGCTATAGATAAAAAAATAATGAGTCGTAGATAGATGGATTCTGGTATATGAAATACCCCGTTATTCTTGTCTCTGGACTCTGTTGGAGTTGGGTATGTTATAAGTATGGTGGGTTCCGGGTGCAAGCTCGGAAACTGGTTGGTCGCACCCGGGGCACTATAAGGACCGGTCTGCGGGATACTGTTGCAAAGCACTTCCGTACCAACCACAAGTCTAATGGGTAAGTCCTAACTGGAAGTGTGGAACACTCCGTCTCTCGGCACCATAGTGGAGGGGGCAAGGGGCTAGCCTGCGGGCGACTTGTACCAAAGGAGGCTCAAGGGGGGGTATGGTGGGGCTCCGACGCGTCGGGACACCATATGAAACCTATAAGAGGGTGCTGTTGATTCGAAGAAGACCATACGGAAGGTTTTGGCACGAGTTCCCGTGAAATGGGTCATCTCGTTACACTTCGGTGTAAGTGATGAGTGCGTGCCTTGTGGGTACAGTGGTACATCTCTGATCAGAGTAAAATCAATCTTTTCGAAAAGCCGAGCCCACGGTCAAGGGCGGGTTGTGTGACTACTCGCAGTTAGTTTACAACTGTTTGAATGTTTGAGTTATTCATGGCATGTAAGGACTGTTGTGCGAGAAGGTGAAACGTACTTCTCGAGTTAGAAGAGGATGATGCATACACATGTTTACTTTTCAGTACTAATAAATGGATCACACTTAATGCTTTACAATTATGCTGCTTCCGCAAAACTAGCCACTTTCTCCCTTGTTATTACCTTGCATTATAGGTTGCATTCGGTGGCTTGCTGAGTACATCAGTACTCACCCCGTTGACTTACAACATCAGAGCCCGTCTACTACGAGGAGGATGAAGGTCTGGAGTAGCGACCCAGTCAAGGCGAGACTGGAAGGAGGCGTTCATCTAGGACCCTTTGATTTATTAGTTTCTCTTCATCTTTATTCACTTTTGTATTAATACGGTCTACGAACCGTGAATGATTGCTCGTATTTGTACGTGGTCGCATGATGAACGTCTTGTTTTATTGATTTTCTATGGAATTTCAATAAAGTCCTGATTTATTAAATCGGGGCGCGACACATTAGCTGCTGTAAAGGAGGAGGGAAGGAAATTCATGTCAAAACAATGTCATTGGAAGAAACTCAGCTAATAGCTCTCCAATTTCTAACAATACCAATGTAAAGGTGCCATATGCATTTATTCTCTCATATGCAAATGATGGTTCATGTATAACTGAGTTGGGTATATTAAATTTGTACAACTCTTATTTGTATTGGGTATCCATATACATGCTATATAGCATGAATGCTTGAAATTCAGTATATTTGCCCATAGTGTTGCTTATATAGAGATGCAATATGTCCATTTATTATTTCAAGGACTATATGATTTCTATGGAACTGTTAACAACTTAACATACATCAAGGAGGGAAGTGCATAAATCAAATACAATATATATATATATAAATGATATGCAAATATTCAGTCAGAAAAAATATAGCAGGAGATATAGTGATCAATATTTATATTCCTTGGTAACTTTGTATTCCTCGATAACTATGCAAATTATGTTGCAACAGCTAAGGAATCATACAACAGAGGTTAAAAACTACCTATTTCAACTAAATTTCACTATTCCACAGGAATATTTATTTAGAAGACAAGGAAATCAAATCATTTCAGAAAACATACCTGATCATTAGAGAGAGCTCATTCTGTAGAAGCTTTTGTGGATCATCATCCTCTCAAATGGTTTTATAGCTGAAATGAAATAAAATAAAATTCAGTTTGTCTTATGAATTTTTGAAATGAATTGCAATTTCAGTTTGTCTTATGCATTTTTATGCCAAAAAATGTACATGGTTTACCTCAAAAATATTATACAGTACCATGAAAAATAAAAGGAAGCACAACATTTCAACAGAGACCAACAAATAAAATGAATATTATAGACAGGAGATCTGATACGGGAGCACTACCAGATTGTGCATACAATCTGACTCAGATAACAGATAACAGAAAGGATAGAAACAAATCACAAAGATTTTTTTCAAATTACATGATTCTAACTGAATTTAGGATAGAAGAAACAGACTCCTATGTATATTATGCTACCCTGATCCACCCTCCATCGCTACAACAACCAGATCTCATGACCTCCCTAGCCAAATCCCCTCCTTCACAGTTCTGCCAATTTGAAGGAGAAAGGGGAGCAGTGCTTACCTAATAATCCCACGACGACGAGATCTGCGTGTGCTCCCTCTCCCCGCCGACGGTGCCGAGACGGACTCGGTGTGGTTGCTCGTGGAGGTGAGTAAACGGAGGTTGAAGACGCGACCGCGTGTGCAGGTGACCGCCGGGATTTGTGTGTGCTCGCTCTACCACCGACGGTGCCGGTGCTAGGTGCGGTCGCCTGTGGAGCGGAGGGGACGGAAGGTGAAGACGCGAACGCGTGTGGAGGTGACCGCCGACGAGATCTGCTCCCTCTCCCGCCGACGATGCTGAGGCTGGGTGTGGACACTTGTTGAGTTTAGTGGACGAAAGGTGGAGGCGTGAGCGCGTGTGGAGGTGACCGCCGGTGAGACCCTCTCCCGCCGACGGTGCCGATGCTACCTAGGTGCCGACTGTGGAGTGTGGAGGGGAAAGCTGCGGAAGAGAAATGCCTGAGCTGCGGAGGGGACGGAAGGTGGAGACGCGAGCGAGTGTGGAGGTGACCGCCGGTGAGACCCTCTCCCGCCGACGGTGCCGATGATACCTAGGTGCCTACCGACTGTGGAGTGTGGAGGGGAAAGCTGCGAAGGGAGAATATCTAAGCTGTGAAGCTGCGGAGGGGAGAAGATGATGCGCACATTTAGCAATTTCCACCCTATGTTTTTGATGTATTGCACAGTACTGTTTTTTTTATACTAATTAATGTGTTTGTTCTTTTCCTATAGGTATAGCAGCAGCACAAATCAAGGTAAAACTATAAATTCTCAAGGTGAACACATTATTTAGTATTTAGGCGTAATGTCAAATGCACCCATTATTTTAGTATATATCACTATTATTTTAAAACATATTTTAAGTAACGGTATTCTTTGGTGCATTTTGTAATGTACAGATGATGGAACAAAATGACATGCTCGCTATGAATATGATATCACGACACAATAAACCAAAGAAATCAAACACAATTCAAGTTGTGCCTAGGGGTAAGTGTTTTAATATTTATTTTATTGTATCTTCTTTTGTTTTGCTCTAATATAATTTATCTATTTAAAACATAATATTTGTTGCAGACTATATGTGTACCAAAGAAGATGAAAAGATTAATGAATATTTAAAATCATTACCGGGAAAAAAAGTTTTGGTAGATATCAACAACGCGTGGTTAAATAGAAATGATATGGAGTGTGTTTTTCGTGATGACATGCAGATGAATGGCGAAGTGAGTATATGTATGAAGTATATATATAATTTAGGGAAAATTACTCACATGCCATTATAATTTTCAGAAATTGCCTATATGCCACTGTCAGTGACTGTGGCGGCCCCCATGTGTCAGTGACACATCGATGGCATATTGGCAAACCGCAAAAATTGTAATGGCACGAAAAAAATTAACCCTATAATTTAAGATGTTGTTTTAATTTAAGATTTAAGATGTTGTTTGTCTACTAATTGTATTCTTTTCTTACAAATAGGTTCTCAGTGCTTATATTCATTGTATAAGGTATGAGGACCATTTACTTCACAGAGAAGATGGAAAGGTTTTTTTGGAGAACACGTATATTTCGAGCCTGCTTAAGCGTGATGGTGACCCTGACGTGGTATTAAATTATAAGGATGATGATGATCTCGGTAAAAGAGTGGAGACATATTTGCAAGCTGATATGGTAAACTAATATCTCATTTCATCTATACTGAAATATAAAATCTATCATTGTATAATGTTAATGGATAAATATTAATGTTTATTACAGGTCTTCATTCCGATTAACATACAAAATTTTCACTGGTACCTGGCAGTGATTAATGCAAATAAAAGTGAGGTACATATTCTTGATTCAATGGGACTAGAAATAAGAGATCGTAGAGACCTCGAAACTACAGTAAGTAATTATTATTTATTATAGATTTTTTCTTACGATGGTTTTTTTGTTATTATATTATTGTTATTAATTAATATTGTAATGCTATACATTTATCAAAATAGTTGAAAGGGCTAGAGAGACAGATCAAGCTTGTAGCAGAACATAAATTTTTAATCAAGATAAGTGGCCAAACCACGATGTTGCATCATGGCCGGTTGTAGAGAAGATCACGGAGCAAATGCAAACAGATGGGTACAGTTTGCGTGGCTTATAACTTACACAATTGTTTGATTTTATTTCTACATATGTTGTACTAACTAATCATTTTTATTTTAATTGATATATATATAGAGTATCATGTGGTCTGTGGATGATAAACTACATGGAATATTGGACTGGATCTTGCTTATCCGATAATGTAACCCAGGTAAATTAAGAAATATCATATTTCATGGTACGTATATTTATAAACTTACATTATGAATGTTTATTTATATATTACACTATTTTGCAGAACGATATAATAAATTTTAAATTTAAGCTGCCCTCTATCCTATG
The DNA here is from genome assembly GCA_019279435.1 of Zizania palustris. Lineage (NCBI taxonomy): Eukaryota > Viridiplantae > Streptophyta > Magnoliopsida > Poales > Poaceae > Zizania > Zizania palustris. Next base: position 71,319,977 of record JAAALK010000079.1, on the reverse strand, counting down.
GGAGTCCAAATTAAATACATATAAAGGACAACAACAAACAGAATCTAAAATTGAAGATATAGAGGGTCCAAGTGATGTTGAGATTATTGAAACTCCGTTTAAGTCAGCTAAACTGTCATATGTATCAAATACAAAGAAAGAACAACAAGATCCTGAACAGAAGAATGGAGATATAGAGGATCCAGCTAAAGTTGATCCTAAAGTTGATATTATTGAAGAACAGAAGAATGAAGATACAGAGGGTACAACTAAAGTTGATCCTAAAGTTGATATTATTGAAACTTCGTTTAAGGTACCTAAACTATCATACGCATCAAATGAGTTTAAATTGGATATATCTCCATGTGTTTTTTCCAAGAAAAGAAGAATACTTTCGTCAGCCACCGAAGAATTGGTGCGTGCATTACGCACATACATCATGTCGATAGACAACAAATACTTACAGTAAGTACTTTTTATTTAGTACAATGATATGTTAGTTTAACTTTATCACATATGAGTCTGCTTTAACAAAAGATATGTTAATCATTTAATAGGAAAGAATGGATACGAAGCAGTAAGCCTTATCCAATTTCTATAAGTATCCAGAAAATCATGGACATATTAGACACAAATAAGCCGATGGATATTGATTGTTTTAATCTGGCTGTTCGGATGTTTGCATGTGATGAGGCCTTGTTGTGGTGTGAAGACAAATACCACTACATGGATCTACAATTTATTGTAAGTCATATAATAATTATTTATATGTAATAATATAATATCACAATTATTGTGTTCATATTCGTAATAACAATATTTTCTGATCAAAAACAGACCATATCCGATTTTATTCGAGACCCTCTCCGTAAACCCAAACTAGATGTTACTCGGTTGGCAAAATTGTTTGAATGTTGGCCTGATATGGAGTACAATATTTCAGATTGCAGCGATGTAAGTTATTATCCTTTGTTACATACATTATAGTCTTCATATTGTAGTTGTATTTATTGCCCTTATATGAAAGGCAGAAAATATAAAATAGTGTGTATAAATTATACGTACTCTTGTTTGTCCTTTTATTTTCTACAAAATCATATTTATAATGTGTACTCCCATGTTTAATTTCCTAATTCAATGTTATTTCGTGGTTATTAATTTATAGTAGCATACGAATTTTTTTATTGTTGAGTTTGTCATTTTGTAACTATATATCAATGATTATTTTTTTACAGATTCTAATACCTTACTCTTTCATGGAACGTCACAAACTATTCATCTTTAAAATGAAGGCTAGAAAGGTCATTATAATGGATCCATTGCCTGTACCTACGGGGGTTAAGGTTTTTCATCCAACCGTGCATTATACCTACACACTCCTGAATATTGCTAATAATATGAAACTTGCCATGAATTTAGCCAATCCTGAATGGAACGACGATGTATATAAATGGCATTGTGTATTACCAACATGGGTCCCGAAAACATTTGACTGGTAATTGCCTCCAAATATAAATATCTAATTAATTTAATTATTACTTATGTTCAATAACATGTAATATTAATATGTCTTTTGCAGTAATTTAACAGGATATCTGGTTATCAATTATATGCGTGCATGGAATGGTATAAGATTACCATTAATTAGCACAGTGAGTGCCCACATCTTTATATTTGTCTCATAATATTCTATATTAATGTTTTTTTGATAATTATATGTCCAATGCATTTACAGGATAAGAATGTCTTGAGAACAAAGTTTCTTGTAGAAATATTGAAGTACGCTGAGAATGAATGCAAAGAGAACATTCCTGAAGTAATTCAAGAAATTCTAAAGCGTGTTGAAATATTTCAATTTGTATAGCACTTGAGTGCTTTTAAACGGATTTACATATTTGTTTCATCTTTAAGTGAAATATATCTGCATGTCACTCTCTATCCTCTATGAACAACCCTTGAATTGTCAATAATTGGAGCTCCCAATCTACTTCAGAGAGTCCAAATCATCCAGGCTATGATCACGCTCCAAAACGGGATCAGAGTTGTTCTGATCAAGCGCTTTTTTGAATTGGACCAACAATTCTGTAGCAGTTTCTTGCTTATGCTAATTATTTAGCTTTATTTATGGGCTCATGCTACAGCTTAGCTAGCTCCAAATCTGTACATATGCTAATTATTTACCTTTATTTATGGTCTATGTCTAAAGATCATCAGTTCTATTATACTGCAACTAAATTTAACTTGATATTTATCAATTACTACTTCTAAAATTGAGATTTCAAACTGACATTTACCGTTGCGCAACACGAACCCATTACTATTTATAACTGTCTAATAGACAATTATTTTTTGTTATTTACCATTACGTAGCACGGGTCTATTACTATTTAACTGTCTAACGAATATTTGTTTTTTGTCATTTACCGTTGCGTAGCACGGGCCCACTACTAGTTGTTATAAGTTGGATGATACACATATTTAAATGCATTATAGTTTTACATAAAATTATTATATATTATAGACCATATTTGTAGAATTTAAAAAATAGGGACCAAGATTATAGGAAATTTGTTGTAGATTGATTAATTTTTAGGAAGAGATAGAGTTTAGGATGATCCCTATATATGATTTACGGAATGAAATTTAGGGGTTCTTTTGGAGATGCTCTAACAAGTTAATACCTATTCATTAAGGAGATAGTTTAGTAACACTACAAGAAAACAGAAAGTTTTCGTCGGCTATTTTATCTTCCGTCGGCTTTTCGAAAAGCCGACGGAAGTTAGCTAACTTCCGTCGGCCTAAAGAAGCCGACGGAAGATAAGCTAACTTTCGTCGGCTTTTCACAGTGGCCGACGGAAGATAGAGGTATTTTTCCCCGCCCGGTATAAATCCCTTAATTTCCGTCGGCCAGCATAAAAGCTGACGGAAGTTAAAATTAACTTTCGTCGGCTTTAGATGTGGCCGACGGAAGTTAATACACGCGCTTTTTTTTTCGCTGCCGCGCCTCTTTTTCTCAGCCCATGCCTTTTAACCCTAGGTTTTCCTTCTCTCTTCTTCCCCGCCCGCCTCCCCGGCCTCCATCCCGCCGCCTCCGCCCACCTCCGCCGCCTCCACGGCCTCCGCCGCCTCCGCCCGCCTCCCCGGCCTCCCGCCACCTCCGCCCGCCTTCACGGCCTCCGCCGCCTCCGCCCACCTCCACGGCCTCCCGCCGCCTCCGCCCACCTCCACGGGCTCCGCCGCCTCCATGGCCTCCCGCCGCCTCCGCCGCCTCCGCCCACCTCCACGGGCTCCGCCGCCTCCACGGCCTCCCGCTGCCTCCGCCCGCCTCCCCGGCCTCCATCCTGCCGCCTCCGCCCACCTCCACGGGCTCCGCCGCCTCCACGGCCTCCCGCCGCCTCCGCCGCCTCCCGCCGCCTCCGCCCGCCTCCCCGGCCTCCACCCACGCGACCCAGAGAGTCCGAGGCGAGGCGACGCCCAAATCTCTCTCCTATGAGCGCTTCGGACCGAGCCGGAAGCGCGTACGGAGGGGATCTGTGGCGCCGGTTGGTGGTGGGGGCCGGGCGGGGGGTTTGCGGCTCGCGCTCGTGCGCCGGTGGCGCGAGCGAGGGGAAGCGTCGCGCGGCCGCGCGCTGGGGAGGGTAAGTGTGGCGCCGGCGCGTGGAGGATAGTGACGAGCGTTGCCACCAGCTCAGCGCTGTCCTACTCGTCAAGGTCGGCGGCGACGCATTCTCTCTATCCACCCTCTTTTCTTACTTATTTGTATCGCCTCGCCGAACGGAGGCCGCGAAGCGCCGCTCGCCGGCTGTTCTAGCCTCCGGTGGCTTCCCTGTGCTAACACGGCCTCAGATGGGTATGGTTTTGGGGTTGGGTTAAGCCCCAAACCCTACCCAATGGCAGTCATAGGCTCACCATTGCTGAGCTTTGAGGGCACGGGCGCTTTGATTGTGTCTCTGCCTGCTTACTATTGTTTGGATTGGTGCTTCATTAGTGATTGCCCTACATTTTTGTGCTGCTTCAGTGCTTTGAACCCATATGGAGGTGCTATGTGCTCCACCATATAAAATCAATTTGTTCAGCTGAAATAATTTGACTTACTGAATTGAGCAATCGGCATTACATTTACTTAGATCCAGCCACAAAAAATCTTTTGGACTGAGGGATGTGTAATAAGCCCAGTTGATAAGCGGAAATGTCGACAGGTGAAACCCTACGTGCAGAGCTATCATCCAGGACGCCGCCTTTTGGTTTGAGGCTATGGATTGTGATTGGCATTAGTATTTGGGTGGTGATCTTCTTTATACTAGGTTTCATGTGCCTTTGGTCAATTTGGGACCAAATGTTGTATCTGGGTTTAGGAAGTATGATCTTATGGTGTCCTTCAACATTTCTACCATATTGGTCTCTTTACTTAGCTAATCTGATGTATTATAGATGAAGGAAACATGGTACTGATGATGAATGCCTAGAGACTAAAACACTTCTTTCTTAACTGAATTAGGACTACTTAGGTATAAATATAGATACATGTGTAGAATATTGCCAGTCGCTTGGTTACAAAATATTTCTTATTTAAATTGTGGAGGTTCATGTTAGCAAACAGCATGTTCCCTCAGGAGGGTGGTAGCTTGAATCATTAGAGTCTTGCATTACTTTTTACCTTTTTCTACTGATATATGTACATAAGAATTACAACTATTGTTACACATCAACATACTTGCAATATTTATAATTTTATATTCATTTTTGTATTGAATATCAGAACATCTTCATTTGAATATTCAGCAAGCAACATACTCTGTTTCAACTTTCTGAAATTACTATTACATTTATTCCATTTTATTACTCACAACTGTCTTCTTTTCTCATATCCTATAGATTGGTACAACAAATTATTGATGCAATTTTGGTTTTGAACTTTGATGACCCCCCTGCACTATTGGTGCAACAGCTATTCTATTCATTTTGGCAAGTGATGTGAGTACCTCTTAATTCAGCCCTCATGCCTCTGTGTGTGCTCTATTCCATTTTTCTTTCAATGTATATTAACTATTTTCTTTATCTAACAGATCATAAAGATAATCACATAATGAACAAGTTATTTATTTCTACTGTACAGTTTTAAAAGTAGTATTCACCAATCACCAGTTTCCACAAATATTTTGTCATGTGATTACAAAGAAGATTATGTAAGCAAGTCCATGCTCTAATTTTCATCACTTGTTTTGAAGTTATAACTTATGATGTGTACCACTGTTTTGTTAATGAGCAGAATGCCACTTTGGAAGCAATCAGAGCAGCAAAGTTGCAAATTTTCTTTTTTTTCGTATTTTTAGTTAACTTTCGTCGGCCAACATTAGCCGACGGAAGTTATTGGCCCGTCGACAGAAAAAATAAAAAACAAAAAAAAATAATTTTCGTCGGCTAGATTTAGCCGACGGAAGTTACCGATTTTCTGGTAACTTCCGTCGGCTAGGTTTGGCCGACGGCCGCCGACGGAAGTTAGCTAACTTCCGTCTACCCGCTTCCGTCGGCCAAATGCCGACGGAAGTTAGCCTTTTGCCGACGAAAGTTAGCTTCTTTCGTCGGGAAAGAGCTAACTTCCGTCGGCTTTGGCCGACGGAAGTTCCCTGGATTGTTGTAGTGTAAGATATCACTCGTTAAGAGCGTCGGCTCTTACATAGGTTCCTAAATTTAAAATTTAAGATTTTGAAGAAATATTAGATTCCAACAACACCCCTAAACAAATCTTCATCTAAACCATTTCCTAAATCTCTTATTATCTATCCTAAATTTAGGATTAATTTCTCGCTTCCTATTTAAAAATAGGGATAGAGAAAGCCTTGGAAAAACCCGGCGAAGGAGCATGAAAAAATCCGTGCTTGGCAAGTGGGCATCGTGGCCACAGGCCAGTCCGGTCTGGTTCAACTGAGGCAGGGTTTCTAGGACCAGGACCAATTAGGGGGTGTTTAGTTTAGGGTTGCTAAAGTTTAGGGATTAAACTTTAGTCCCTTTTAGTCTCTAAATTGCCAAACATGGGGAAGGGACTAAAGTTTAGTCCCTAAATTTTAGCTCTTTAGTCCCCAAAATCTTGCTAAAAAGAACTAAAAGTACTATTTATCTCTCAGCCCTCACTTTTAGTTCTTTAGTCCTTAGAACCAAACAAGAGACTAAAGTAAGAGACTAAAGTTTAGTCCTTATAAAATTTAGTTTAGTCCCTAAATGAACCAAACATGCTCTTAATAAGGCTGATTTGCTGACGAAATTTTTTTTGAAGACATTTCTTTCGGGTCAATTTTAAAAACTGATTTTACTCATCGCCCAAGTGAAGCACGCAACACAGGTCAGAGGATCTGTTTTGTTCAGATTCAAGGTTCAGATCCAGTACCGTTCTAGATTCAGAATTTTTTAGATTTAATCTAATTAGATCTTAAAAATCTTGGATCTAGACGCGTGCGGATGGATCGAGGTATTTAATTGAGTAATTTAGTTTTTTTATATAAAAAATAAAACTTTGAACTATTCTATTAGATTATACGAGGGTTAAATTTTATCGTGTCATTACAATTTTTACGGTTCGGAAATATGTAATTGGTGTGTCACTGACATATGAGACCTACCACAGTCACCGACAGTGACATTTTTTAAAATACAGAAAACTGTAATGACGTTTTTACAAATTTGCGATTATACAAACCCTAGATTTAGCATTAATCTTATAATTGGAGCGGTGCTAAACAAGCCGGCCCTCTTACTGTGAGATATTTATTGAATTTGAGTTTTATATAGTAAAATAAAGTTATTTAAATTTTATTTTTTAGTTAAAATAAAAAACATATTGCTTGGCCATATACTTTCAATTCATCACAGCTAAATCAGATGGTTTTTCCCGGCTCTCAAAATCTTAGGTATAAAGATGATGGGTCAAATGAGGCCAAATAATATCCTCTCAAATCACGGAATTTTGTGGAGGTTGTAATGATAATTAAGAAGCTGCCGGGATCTCAAACCATTCTAAATTGGTGGCTCTCATCTGCCTAACTTTGTCAAATCAAATTATTTTAATTTTAATTTCTTTATTGCTGATCAGCCTCCGTTGACCGCATAAATAGCACCTGGGCTCACGCTCCTTTAGCTAATATTAAAAGCTTCCTAAAATTTTTCAGTATGTAGATTTTACTCTCCATTACTCTTTAAATCTCACCATGTATATTCTTTCAAAATTTGAGAAAATTTCTAAATTTAGAGAGGATAAATGTAGTTTTACATAGTTCCTAAAATAAAGAGCGGAATAAAGAGTCTGTTGTATCCATTTTATAGAAAGTTAGAATATTCTTAAGAGATGTCCGAAACACCGATTCGATAAAGAAATCCTGAAGCTAGAGTTGTGAATAAATTAAAGGTATTTAATTAAGTAATTTATTTTATTTTATATTAAAATAAACTTAGACCGTCTCTCCGCCTATATCTCGATATTATATTCATCTCGATATTATATTATTTATATTTTATTTACGTACCATTGACTAGTGAACATTTCTTATGATATTTTCCTCTCTCAATTTTTTATCTCTTGAATCACCTATGGAAAAAAAACATGTGACACGAAAGTTACCCCTTAAAAATAATGAGATAATGAGGATAAAAGAGATTTTAATATATATAAAATTTGAGAACAATATAATAAAATTACTGTAATAAATAAGCATTTGAAATCCTTAAAAAAGAAAAAATAGACTCATATTTACATTAACTTTTATACGTTCTAACGAAAACGAGATAATTACCACGAGGAAATGTCCGGGAAATTACCACATCGCCCACCAGGCCGAAACCACTCGATCTGGCCCACGTTCGCGACGCGGTCGGATAAAAACGAAAATATTCCGTTCGATCTTGATTGGATGATGCGAAACTTTCTTCTCTTGACAAGTGGGTCCCTCTTCCCGATTTCGTCTATAAAATCCGTCCTGTGTCTCGCCCTCGCCCAAGCGTGCGTTACAAGTGAAGTGATCCTATTCCGATCGCAGGAGGAGCCGAAGAGAAGAGATGAGCTACTACGGCCAGCAGCCGCCCGTCGGAGTTCCGCCGCAGCAAGGTTCGTCTCCGGATTTGCACCCGCGTTCGTCCGTTTTTTGTGGGCTTTCTTGGGAATGATTCATCGACTGAATCGTGCCGTGTGGATCTTGTATGTATGCAGGATACCCGGGGAAGGACGGTTACCCGCCGCCGGGTACCCTCCGGCCGGCTACCCCCCGCCGGCGCAGGGATACCCACCGGCTGGGTACCCCCAGCAGGGATACCCGCCGCCGTACGCGCAGCCGCCGCCGCCGCAGCAGCAGCAGCAAAGCAGCGGGCCTTCCTTCATGGAGGGATGGTGAGCACCCCCGTCTCCCCTGTTTTCTCCCCGCGTCTTCATCTGCCATCTCCCTGCTTATGTTCCTCTCGTGGTACCAGACTACCAGATTATTAGATCTGATCACAAGTTTAGGGGGGGGGGGGGGGGGGGGGGGGGGGGGGGGGGGGGGGGGGGGGGTTAGAGGGTTACGAACCTAGCCGGTCGTAGATCTGCCCAGCGACCTCGCCGCCGCCGCCGCCGCCGGCGGCGCTCACCCTTGCTGGCCGGTGGGGCCATGACTAGACGCGTGAACTACCCCTGGAAAAAGGTGAACCGCGTGGGGCTGCACGCGCAAAGCGCCGGAGAATGGGCCACGAGGGGTTGTCTTCTCCCTGCACCACGCGACGGCCGTCCGATCTCGGATGGACGGCTGTGATGCGGTCACATTTCCATTTCCCCCTGTTCTTGTTGTTATCCGTCGCTTTCTTCGAGCGGCGTTTGGTATTGTCTGGTAGGAAAAATTAATAAATTACAGCAGCCCGAATCGTTCATAAAAGGGGAAAATTCATCTGATGTCGTAAGAATATTAATGAAGAAAAATAATAAAAAATAAAGATACAACGAGATATCATGGGTTGTAACTAGTTCATAGACTAGCCGATTATCCGTGGGCCGCAACGTGAATTTACATCATTGAAATAATACCACGCAAATAGATTCGCTCAAACTAAAGAGCTTTGGTTTGCTACGAGGAGTGGTGATGATGATGTGATGACAAACTCACTATCACTATTTTTTTTTTAAAAATAAAGTATTATAGATGATGTATTGTTAATGGTATAATAAGATAGGATACCATTTAAAGGGGAAATATCATGTGCAATCACTTGTATTGGTGTAATCGTGCAATCAAACGATCTGATGCATCCAATCAAGCGATCTAGTGCATCCACTTGAAACCTAGTACTTTTTTACTTTTAACCCCTTTCATATGTAACTATTGGATCGCTTGATTGGATGCACCAGATCGCTTGATTGCACGATTGCACCAAATGAGCTATTGCACAAGATATTTCCCCCTATTTAAAAACGGTGTAAAACTGTGGGTTAAGGTGTTAAACTATCCTCAAAGCCTCTTGAGATTAAAAACCTGTGTTTTTTCAGATTCCTTTGGGGAGAGGTCACTGGGATAAAACTAGCATTAAACTGATAATATAATTACGTGGACGCGCTAATACCAACAAACGGTTCAATCTTCTCCCTCAAGATGATTAGGTGCTCCAGCACTCACTAGTGTTGTACAATTTGCACAGTTTGAAAATGCAACGCGTCAAATTTTCAATGGAAGGCTGGACATTTGGAATACCTATATTAGATTGAGCATATTACTTTTGATCAAATGCCAATATTAATACTGCCTACTGCCTCTCTTTTCACATTCGAATAGACGAATATTTTGTGTGGGCATATTACTTTTGATCAAATGCCAGTATCATACTGCCTGCTGCCTCTCTCTTTTTAAATTTCGAGTACTTTGTGCCATAATTCTCATGTGATACTGTATTGTGAACAGCTTGGCTGCCCTCTGCTGCTGCTGTCTCCTGGACGCCTGCTTCTGATGAGAAGGAGATGGAGTGAAGCTATTTCTTGGAGCTGGAACCGAGCTGTTTGGAGAGACGCCGGTAGCTTTCTTGTTGGGAAGGAATTATTACTTGTTATTCGCCTTGTTTATGAACCTGGCTCTGCAACGGAGTTGTTTTGTCGGTGTTGAACTGCTGATGGGATGACTAAAAACTTCAGTGTACTATTGTTGATCTTAATGTTTGGTGGAATTCAACTCGGGATTATGGATTTCAAAGTTGATTTCTCTACCACCGCTGTAGGAACACTTGGGTTGCTTTGAAAATATCGGCTCATTTAGTCGCCGGGTCTCATTCGCGCTATGGCCTAGCGTGTTCTCTATTCCCTTCCAACCTTGTTGTTTGAAACTTCGTTATGGTATTATTTTTTAAGTTCAACTTTTTAACTTTAAATAAATTTTTAAAAATATATTAACATTTATAATATATATTCTAAGGTGGATTTAATAAAACTAATTTGACGTTAAAATTTTGTTAATGTTAAAAGTTTTATTTTTATTATAGAATAGAGGGAGGCTACTAGGTTCTGGTTCAAAGACAATGTGAGAGAATCGTTTTGTCCTAGTTTTTGGGATGGAATCGATCTTGTTTAGTTGTGAAAGATGAGGATGTCCTAGTTTTATATTTGGTTGGTGGGTTGAGAGAAATAGAATGTCGTTCACCTTCGTTCCACCCCAAAACATCTCAAGCCCATCCCTAACGCCTTCGATTCAAAATTTTTGGCCCATCACATAACCCTTGGCTCCATCTTGGAGCTTTTATGTATGAGGTGGAATGAGATCGTCCATTTTTTTGGACAAGTTCATCCCAAATATTAGATGAATATTTTTTGATGGAATGACTGACTCTGTCTCACCTGATGAAACTATTTTATTCCGTCTCACCTCATCTCTCGAACCAAACATCACTCTAGAGTAATAGACCCTTAAAACGTTTGTTACATTTTTTTTGTCCTTTTTACAGTATTTCTGACTGCGTGTTAGCATCAGACACATCACTGTAAAGAAATACAGCTTTTCGTGATGTGTCCATTTCTTGCATGACTCGCGCCGTGTCCATCTATAGCGAACTTACTGTGGTGACGTGCAGCTTTCAGGTATTGTTCAGATAAATCCTTTTCAGTGTCTGGAGGCTGGACCAATGCAACTCACACCTCACCTCACGCTCCAAACACCACAATTTAAGCGTGTGGGATGAACCATCACTAGTTTTAGCGACCATTCCTTAAACACGATGCTTGCTTGGTTTAAGAGAGAGAATCGTCATGTTTTTTTTTGTTTTGTCGAAAATCCCTCTCAGATTTGGCAGCCCGGAGTGGCAGAGGAGCACGAATGATGGAGTTCACCACTCCAAAGTGCGTCGTGGCCACCGATTCCATTGCGCTAGTGCACTCATATTGGGATGATTGTCTGCTCTTTTTTATCGACCGTTCCAAATCTATAGAAAATATTTCTTAACATAGAATGATCCAATCTCTTGGTTTTCTAACTAAACATCTAAAAGTTAGGATGAAATAATTATACTGCACTAGATTGTTGAACCAACTTCACACCACACCAAAGAGTATTGTTCATTGATAAGCCGAACCAAAACACATGGATGAGAAGAGAGAAAAAGAGCTTCGCGTAGGGCTTAGTACCGTCCGATCTCAATCGGACGACTCTAGAATGCGACTTGCACTCTACAGTTGGCGCCCCAATTGTGGAGGAGCTCCCGGTGTTGCCAGCGGAAGCAATGAGGCATGTAGCCAAGCTTAGTATCGAACATTCGCATGCATATTCATCGTGTCCAGCAAGTAGGCTTGTGGACTGATGCATACATCCTAGAGCTGAAAGCCTGAAACTCAAAACCCTTTGCTTATTTTGGATTTATCTTCTGTTCCGGACCCATCTTGTTGATGTAAGTCCTGACGGGCCGTTGCAGCTTTCCATTTGAAAGACCACATGTAAACATTTGTCTAGCAAGCCAAAACCATCTTTGTATGTGTAAAGAGTGTACAAATTTTGATGAGGCAAAGTGCATTTGGTGTGTAATTGGATCATATCCGGCTACCAAATTTGTGATAAACATGTCGCAAGTCTAACTGGTGAGTGGAATTTTCAGGATTACTAGGATGATCAATTAGTACAACATACCTTGAAATTTTGATGTGGCTAGGCCTGATATAATGTTGAAACATGGCACCAAATTCCTTGTCTTGTCATCTGGTAGTGATATTGCTGGGAGTAACACTGGCATGCTTTGGCTGAAGCTGCTTTATATAATACTTTGATCCACGCGACAAATTGATGCGTTTTCTCCTCTGCTCAGGAATATACTCGATCGAGCACTGAGAGAAGCCACGCCGCACAAACCTGCATCATTTTAGGACTCAGCATCGGAGACATAGAAAAAGGCAGATATCATAATGTTGCTATTGTTTGCACATGGCTCCAGTAATTTGCCAATTTATTTCCATGTGATTTCTGTACTTGAAGTGCCTTGATATTTTTTATGTTATGTTAAATGTCTTAACGAAGCCATATGAAAACATATCATATCGTCAAGACGTCAACTAGATTCAAGAAAGATGATACCTTTGCACAACTCAGACGGTAACAATTGTCTTATATGATTTTTTTTAATTCAAATGAACTAAATATTAATAGAACATCTGCATCACTCCATGTTATTCAAAACAGAGCACAATGATAACTCAATGGACTATTTAGACATTACTCGTTCATACTAAACTGTCTATATAATAAACAAACAAAAGGATATAGATACATACCAATCAGCTGTCCGTGTAGTGAGCAAGAATAATTTCTCCAGACCACGGGACATTGCTGCCTTCTCAATGTAATCTGAAGCATCGCCATACCCACGAGTAAAAAAAGGTGCATAAGAGCCTTTATACAAGAAGCTAATACAAGTTCATAAATTCTCTTCTAATACAAAACAGAGGAGTTATTAACAGGAACAATGAACAGAAAATGCATATCGATACTCTGATTTCTGGCTCAGTAACAATGAGATGATTTAGTAGTAGACTAGTAGTTACAAAACCATAGCACAGACTCCCTCTTTTCCATTGTTTCAGTGTATGTAGTTTCTTCTCTCAGTTTTTAGGCTTGCATCTTCATGTGAGAAAGCACTCAAGCAGGCAGGTGGATGAAAGGATATGTGGTGGCACATGGCGTGTTTGACCGCATGTGTGCATGTTGGGGGGGGAGAGGATGTGGGTGGGAGCGTGGTTGCAATAATCAACTGAACAAAGAAATTAAGCTAAATCCACCAAGCTTTTTCAGTTTTGCACCTTATATGAAGATGAATTTTTTAAATGTGGTGAAGATAAAAGCAATATGCATTATCTCCTACAGAAAAAACAGTTTTAAGCAGTGTATTCTTAGCTGAGTTTAAAACCAAAAGATGATAATGCTGCTTAAAGAAAAGTTGCATAACTAGTTGAAACATCCTAATTATGTTGCTTGAAAAAGTGAACTTTTTTAAGATACAATGAGGCAAATGTTTTTTTTTGTGAGATATTGGTTTTTGAAGTTTGGACTGGCTAGAGATAGTGATGCATGTAGCAATGAACATACCAAGCAACTTGTCTCCCTGCCCTCTTCCACGACATTCTTCAGATACAGCAATGGCAGCAACTTCTGCAGATTTATCTTCAGGAAATGGGAACAGAGCAGCACATGCAATGATTGAACCATCTCTTTCAACGACATAGAATGACTCCAGCGCTTCAAGAAGCTGAAAATAAAGAAAAAAGGATCCATTTAGTGGTAGTAAGGTCTAAGCATGAATACGACTAAATTGAAGCATAACCACCACTAGACTCAACACAAATAATATACATAGAAAAGATCATTTTAGCACACCTCTTTATTTGTTCTCTGCACCAAAACACCAGATTCCTCAAGCGGGCGAATAATTTTTCTTATCCCAAGAAAATCTTCCTCTCTAGCTGTCCTTGTTCCTTCATACACATCCCTGGAAACCAAGTATTAATGCATAAATAAAATTTTCAACAATAACTTATACAAGCTAAATTCCAAAATATATTGTTCCATACAAAAATGTTATGGGGACTATATGTGTTGCACATATACTATTAGTGCCTTTGATTTTATGTACAAATGTCTTTCGTAGGAATTAGGAATGATAACAGGAAAACAATTATATTTTCAGAAGATGCATCATTGCATCTAACTATCTAAGTTAACAAAAGGACAAAGCACACGATAGAGATTTCACATGTGCATGGAGGCAACAATATTTAAGCAAAATCATACCTAGCTATCATTGTTCCAGCACCATCTCTTGTGAACAATTCTAGTAGCAGTGATCCATCAATCCTTCCATCTATGATATGAACTCTTTGAACGCCACCCTAGCATGTACAAGAAACAAATTCATAGTCAAAACTAAAAACAGAAAGCGTTTGTGGAACTTCTAAACTTACACTTCATAAACAATGTGGGTGTGACTGATCATTGAAGGAAATGTTATTTAATTGTGTTCAAATAGCAGGTGCAAGTATTACAAGATATTTCAGAGAGCTATATACTATTGTACTGCAGCCCTCACTCCTCAGAAAGGCTATATTACATCTAATTGAAACACAAGTAGGGCCTGTTTGAAAATCAGTATACATGGTAGATGTCTAGATGATCTAACTCTTTGATCAAACAGTCGGGTTCAATCGAACGAAATTACAGCTAAAATTTTGAACAACACCTTTTAAAAAATCGATATTTTTCAGATAGATTTTTTTTGAGAAATTGTATAGTTTAGCAGTTTGAAAAGTGTTCTGCACAATAATATGGGTGGATTATCTACCGAATCAGACATCCAAACAGGGCCTAAATAATGAAAACTAAAACAAGGGACTCCTTACGTGGTGCAGCATACCACCTTCATTAGATATTAAAACACTTTTGGTAATATGAATCCTCCTGATCAAGACTGCTGCCATCACTTCATAAACATGCAGATTGAATACGGCATAGCACATGAGTATGGCACTACCACTACATGAAGTTGCCAACAGCTATATTAACTATAAATCACAAAAAATATTTGCTACCATGTTACACAAAAAAATGCAATGCTCTGTACAAAACCAATAAATGTTAACCCAGGTTTAACAGAATGAAGAATATCATTTGAAAGGTGAAATACTTACATGGCAAACAAATGCTGCTGCTGCTAACTCAGAAAGATAGCCATTTGATCTGCCTAACCGCTCTTCACCACCAATAGCAAACCCTTGCTCACCAGAACAAATACCATTTCCATTGTTGAAACCCAAGCCGTTCTGGAAAGAACCAGCATACCCATTAAGATGACCACTTTCATTCAACGATGGTTTGCCATCCTCATGCAAATGACTGATATCCTCCTCATCCACAACCTTGACATAATTTGCAGCAATATCACTTTGCTTAGCACGCTTTCTGATCAACAGATCTGCTTCCTCAAGAGACATGAAATGAATGACACGTCCATGCTCATCAAATATCTGGCCGTCTACAATGCAGATCAGCTTATCTGCTTCGATGGCTAAAGCACACGCTGTAGCAACTTCATATGTGCTGAATGTTTCCAAACAAGACAAAACAATTTAGTTTATTGGGCTAGTTGCAGCATATATAAATGAGTAGATGGTGCAGCAGCCAGTAGCTCTTTAGAAACTTTAAGACAGACAGGACATGTACATTATTCTTTTCATATAATAGGAGTAAAAATGTGTGCTTATAGTAATAATGTAATATAGTCACTACAAAAAAAGGCTTGGATAGAAAAAATTAACATACTTGCAGTTTAGGACTTCTCCGGAGCTCGAGTATCCCATATTGCTCACAACAACAATGCTATCACTATCAAGTCTTTCTTTTATTCGTAAAACATCTACTTTCTTAACTTCGCCAGTGAATCCATAATCAATACCATTAACTACTCCTCTTCTCTGCCAAAGGAAGACAGTTTACATAAATTCAGTACTGCAGAACCTCCAGCCAACTGAAGTTCAGCATAAGTTATGATCAACAAAAGATAATGACGAAATAAACAATAATAATATACAAGCATGCACACAAAGGGAAAGAGGCATTGAGCATAGAAATATGGGGTTCCAAGTATTACCATTGTATTAAAAAACAAGGGAGATGGGACCTTTGCTTGACAGTTCTGGTCTAAGACAGTGACTATTGATCATAGAGTTGTCCATGGTGTTCTTAACTCTTACTTCAGTGTACATGAACAATAATTTGAATTTCACCCAAATGCACAACATTCCTTCCAATAATGGTTTCTTCTGTTCACAACTTTCGATGAAAGTTGATGGGCACTTTTTGTAAAACATGAAAAATTAGTTCTTAACTAGGAGGTTAGGAATTTAATGATAGAATGATAGAGCAACTGGGAGCAAATAGTGATATTCAAAGTCAATGACTTACAAGTGACTCAGAACGTTGGATTACTATTAGTTAGGAACAATATCTAGTAGCAGATATATTTACCACCTGTCAATTATCATTTCAACCAAAACTCAACCAATTCTTATTATACAGTATACAGTATACACTTTGCAATAATGCAATACTCCTGATACGTTATCTTAAGACTTAAGAGAAGCATGAAACACCTAATAGACTAATAGAGTAAAGTAGTAAACAACTGTGCAAAAAGGTGAAGAAAGCATTTAAACACGGACCCAATAAAACAAAAAATATATAGGTTTGTGTCTTTTAAAGGGAGAAAGGACTTTGGTCTTTACTTATTGAGAGTTACAACTTACAAGTATAAAAGTTGCCCTGCACATATTCTACAAGACTACAATAAATCTGCAAAATAAAAAGATAAAGGCCAGATAATTGGAAGAATCCCAGTTAGTTATAAATATTACCTTAGCACCAAGGAAGTTGCCACTTGCAACATTGTCCACAAGACCATGCCAACGCCCAATAACACCATGTCTACGAAGATTCAACATTGGAGGACCAGGAGAAAGCTTTGCCTCAATTGTTAACCGTATCCTTCCAGCTGCCTCCATTGCAGCTTCTAATGAATCAGAATCAGTAACTCGGTACTGACCTACATACTTAGCCATCCTTCCTACAAGAAACTTCATAAGCATGTAGTACTATGGAAATACTAAAAAGATGGTTGCAACATGCAAGAAGAATCAAACCTACTCAAGATAGAAAAAGGCGAAATACAGAAGATAATCATTCCATAAATCATTGTCACAGCTCAAAGGATTGATGAAGTTTAAGGTTTAGTGAATGTGTGTCACAAAATTCTACCAATAGAAATCACAACTACGGTCAAGCTAGTCCAGTTCCAAAATCACATGGCATATCATGAGAGGTGTTTTCCTAAAGGTTTTGTGGGTATGTGAAGCAGCCAATGGTGTGATATAATTTTGTACTTCCAAAAGAGACACGGTTCACTAAGAACGTCTTATCGTGTTGGTGAAGAAGGGTTCAACTGTGTTTCAAATCATCCAGCACAGCATAAGCTGTAGAAACTAAACAATCCTATATCTGTGTTGTGAACTCTCGTAAGTTATCCAAACATAAGGCTTAAGAATCAAATTCCAAACTTTGCTAATGGAATAGCTATCAGCATAAATATGTACAATAAGTAAGGGGGCTGTCTCCTAGATTCAAGTGTTAAAGCCAACTGTTGGTAATAAAATGCTTACAAATTGTTCAAGAATTTTCAAAACCCTATAAGAAAAACTTTATGTTTAAGGAATGAGAACAAGAATGGTAAAGATAACCTAGCAAGGGTGTTATGCACTGACCTCTTTCCGACAAGAGCTTATCAATTTGTACATGTGTTCCAGGAACAAGAACAAATTGAATCCCCAGACCATGAAGAAGTGAAATGTCCTGTGTATTACAGAAAAAGAACATGATTCAGTTGATAAATCCATAACACAAGTTTTAACAACAAAATGAAGTTAGATGAATTTTGTGACGTTATTGTAACAGATTATGCCTCAAAGGATCACAGTCATTTGGAGATTCCTCACAGAAAAAATCAATGGTTTGAACTCTTTTTTCATAATAATGTAAACTCAGACTCATAGTTTAACATGAATCAAGGAGTTCTCCTATGGTCCTACCTAAGACAAACTTGGTTATTTTCACTCTTATAACTCAAATCCTAATCATTACTAATCAAAGTAAAATAAACAACATAGTTTGACCCACTAAAACACACCTACAATCTCTTGCTAGCGGTTAGCCAATGACTTGCACTGAATAATCATAAATTAAGATTAATCCGTGCAATCAGAAATGGGTCTCGAACAAATTAATCATCAGACTCTTCCTAGACCTACGTTGTGTGCACTGTTCGTCTGAAAAATCACCATGGGCGTCGAAAATATACGAAATCAAATAGCACAAGCAATAATCCCAATACCTGCAGAATGCCGTCGAAGTGCGGCCCGGAGACGACCTCGCTGGAGATGACGACCACAAAGGTGCTACCTCGGTGCCCCCTGATGTACGGCCACGCCTCCCTGAAGAACCCAACGAACTCCTCCCCCGCAGCCGCGGCACCGCCGCCGGGATTCCCAACCGCGCAGCACCGGACACCACGCCGCCGCCCGCGCGACGGGGCCAGCCGCAGGCTCCGGGCGGGTTCGGCGCCACCACGGCCTGGCCAATCGTACTTCACCGACGCCCCTCCGGCGACGCGCGCGGAGGCGACCGATGACGAGGTCATCGGATGCTAGGCTACGAAGCACCACCAACCCTAGAAGGGGGAGGGAGGGAGGGAGAGAGAGAGGGACCGCCGGCCAGGTGTGGTCCGCGGCGAGGAGAGCAGGTGGTTGTTTTGGGGGGAGCGGATTGGCGCGCGCGGAGTTGCGGACCTGCGGGCTGCGGCTTGGGAAGAAGACAAGTCATAGTTGACTAGCATCGTAATGGGCCGTACGTAATGGGCCGTACTACCGGCCCATGTTACATTTTGGTCAACTTCTCGCGGCGAGAAAAAAAGGCAGGTTTAACGTCAACGGGCTTGGTCAGCTCAACTTTTCCTTTTGTTTCGATTACGCGGAAGAACTGCACTATAACAATCCAGTGTTTTTTATAAACCGAAATAAATATGATAACTTATTCTGTAAGTTTATTGTAATCTGGTACAAATTGTAACAATCAAGTAAACTTATAGAATGTAGTTTTTTATAAGTTGGATTTTTATAATCCAAAACTGAGACAAACGGGGCTGACTCACACATACTTGATAATTTGCCACCAAAGTCAAAGTGGCTTCATTTATTTCCAACGTGTTATTGATTTAAATTTGATTTAAATGATTGCATGTATGCATTGTCTCGTTGTAACGTTGTAGTCAAAGACATAACAAAGTATTAGAGGAGTAAAGACCAAGAACAAATGATAAGCCTGTTTATTTTAACTTCTGAAAATTATAGACACTTATAGAATCTAAAACTCAAACAGATGATTCAGATTATAAATCTAAATTATGATAATCAGCAGGTGTATAATCTGAAAATGGAGAAACTGCAAAAAAAAACTCAAATCGGCATCTCTAGATTCTCAAATACTCGACCAACCAGTTATCTAGATTAACCAATTAGATACCCAAATCAGTTAACAGTAAAAATCTCCGGCTAAAACAAATAGACCCTAAATTAGTAGTAAAAACCGAACAATTCCTTTTCCTTCTTCCAATCGCAACAGCCAAGTGGTGGCTATGCAGCAAGCAGCTCTTCTGAGCTCAGAAAGGGGAGAAATTAAAGGGGCGTTTGGTTGTCAGTACGAGGCTTAGTCAAGCTCATGTGATGTAAGATTCGTTTGTTTGGTTGCCTCACTACAACAAAACAGGCAACTTCCGTCGGCCAAAGCCGACGGAAGTTAGCCCTTTCCCGACGGAAGAAGCCAACTTCCGTCGGCAAAACGCTATCTTCCGTCGGCCTTTGGCCGACGGAAGCGCGGCGACGGAAGTTAGCTAACTTCCGTCGGCCGCCGATGGAAGTTAGCTAACTTCCGTCGGCTTCACGTGGCCGACGGAAGTTAGCCCCGAACTCTGCCACGTCACCAGGGGGCTTTAACTTCCGTCGGCCAGGCTGGCCGACGGAAGTTAGGGGCAGCTAACTTCCGTCGGCTTTGACCATAGCCGACGGAAGTTAGCCTTTCTGCCCACGTGGCCGAAACCAGCTAACTTCCGTCGGCTATGGTCAAAGCCGACGGAAGTTACCTGGTATTTTTTTTTTATTTTTTCCTGGTTCCCCTACTCACACTCACATCCAACCACAATTTCACATACATTCACAATACACATCCAAAATCACATTCAAACTTCACATATAACATCCAAAACCACATCTCACATCCAAAATCACATCCACACTTCACACATCACATCCAAAATCACATAATATAACTGAATTCACATCCAAAGTCACAGTAAACATCTGAATTCACATATAACATCCAAACTCACATACAAATTCACAAAACACAGCGAGAGCCACATACAAAGTCATATTTGTCCATATACTCACTGATCGCCCACATTTGGGTCGTGGGCGCCGCCGCTGCCTCCTGCTTCGTTCACATTTGCCCCGGAGGCTCCATCCTGGCCAGGCGTACGGAAACACTGAAGAAATAGACAAAATTAGAAACGAACTCAACTACACTTCTAAACGCTAACTTAGGTATTTAGGAGGTACCTCAGGTGATGTAGGAGATAGTGGTGGTGGCGGGGGAGGTAGTGGTTGGAACATAGACATGTCAAATCCACTGTTTTGCTGGGCTAGTTGCTACACATGTTGTAATGTAATCAGTTAGTTCTAAACCTATTTCTGAATACTTTTGAACTGCAACACTCTAAAGTAAGCTTACTTGGATCATCGCCTGCTGTTGTGCTAAGCAGGCGGTATAGTACTCTTGTTGTTTGCTGTAGTGCTCGTCGCGCCGCCTCATTTCCTCCCTCATTCGAACCATCTCCGGGGTTTCTTCTGAGCGACGACGGCTGGAGCCAACTCCGACGGAGCTCTGCGACGACTGAGCTGACTTCTGAGCTCTCACCGCTCTCGAGTCAATAACTCCATTGAACATGGAGTACCTGCAACATTAACAGGGGTTAGTTACCATCACAATACCATACACAAAACATTAATAAAAACATTGTCTCACCGTCCATGGCTTTTGCCACCTCCGCTGGAGTACACGGCCATTTGGTCCACAGGTTCTCTCCGCCAATCATAGTTCTCTCCATGGAGTTGAACCATGTGTTCACCATACTACGCATGACACGTGTGAGACATGTTGGTCCGAAACGGGTGACGCATAGGTTTCGTTACACTATCTACGTTGTTGTCAAATAAAAATTGCATACGAAAAGAAATATATATAATAAAGTATATATATGTAATACTAATCACCGTAATGAAATCATCAACAAACCACAAATTAACACAAGAATTTAATTAATAGCACCCTCGCCATGCCCTATCGAGCCCTCGCCGCGCCATCGCCGCGAGGGAGGGGGAGAGGATTAGAGAGGCAGAAAGGAGAGGTACCACGGGGAGGGGTAGCAGAGGCGGCGGTGGCACAATAAGGGGAAGGGGTAGCAGAGGCGGCGACGTGGCGCACAGGGAAGGGTAGCAGAGGCGGCGACCGGCGGCGCAAAGGGGAGGCGTAGCAGAGGCGGCGGTTGGCGGTGCAAGGGGAGGGGTAGCAGAGGCGGCAGCCGGCGGCGCAAGGGGCAGAGGTGGCGGCGCAAGTGGAAGGGGAGGTAGAGAGTCGACTCAGTCGAGACTCAAGAGGGGGCTAGCTAGGGTGACGCGTCGATGATAAATGCAGAGTCCAGATGATAGAGTTACGGAAATTAAGGGTGTGCTTGATTCGTTGCAAAATAACACGAGTTTATCTTCCATTAGCAATACTTCAAATCTTTTTCTCCTAAATCATGTATCCAATTTACAATATAACTACACCATTTATTCATTACATTTAAATCTACAAAACACGATTTTGGGTGATTATATTTTGATGAAAAAAGTATATATAACAAGCGGCTCATACTAATTCTAACTTATATCATTCAACAAGCAAATTAGCTCGTACTATCCACTAACAAAAATCATCGAATAGCTAGAATTATGGATCATTAATTCCATCCTATCCACGATACAACAGTACTTCAAGTAACAAGTGGCCATGCATCTGACCTGAGGCGGTGAGGCGGTGGCGACGGGGTGCCGGGATGGACGGCGGTGGTCACCGGCGTGTGCGGTGGCCGGCGGCCGGGGGCACGGCAGCGGCGGGGCACCAACGGGCGGCGGGGGCAGGGGCACGCGTGGGCGGTGGCCGGTGGCCGGGAGAACGGCGGCGGGGCACCGGCGAGGGCGGCCTGCGCACGCGGTGGGCGGCGGCGGCGGGGTGCTCGGGACCGGCGGCGACGTCTAGCGGGTGGGCGGCAGCCGGCGCGGTGGCGCGGGGCGGGCGGCCGCGTGGGCTGGGGAGGCGGTCGGCGGCGGTTGGCCGGGGCAGCGGGCGGGCGGCGGCCGGCGCGATGGCGCGAGGCGCCGGATTGGAGGCGGCCGGGCGGTGGCGCGGGGTCGAGGCGGGCGGCGGGAGGCGGGTGGGCAGCGGCGGCAGGAGGCGGGCGGCGGCGGCGTGCAGTGGGCGGGCGGCGGCGGCGTGCAGTGGGCGCGTACAGGGATTAGGTCTCCCTGTACGCGCGCGCGGGGGTTGGGGATTATATCCCTTAACTTCCGTCGGCCACCATTAAAGCCGACGGAAGTTACTTAACTTCCGTCGGCTTTAATGGTGGCCGACGGAAGTTAAGGGATATGTATCGGCCCGGACCACAGACACTTTAACTTCCGTCGGCTACGGGTAAAAGCCGACGGAAGTTATTTTAACTTCCGTCGGCTACTTAAGACCGACGGAAGTAAAATAACTTCCGTCGGCTTTTCGAAAAGCCGACGGAAGTTAGTTTGGCCGACGAAAAGTTTATGTTTTGTTGTAGTGCCTGTATGAGGCTCAGCCAGGCTCATGTGATACAAGTTTCATTTGTTTAGTTGCCTACACGAGTGTTTGAGCCTGGCTCACCGGATGCAAAATGTACACCTCGCTCTGACTTTACAGAAATGAGAATGAAATCCGTTTTCTACTTGGGCTCATTTGGTGAAGTAACTAATAATGTATAGTATATGATTAGAAATATTAAATGATAATGATATATTTTAAATAACATTAAGCACTAAAAGATGGATTAATAATGATAATGAAATAGTTGTACGTAATAAATACTATGTTAATTAATTTATTTTCACGTGATGTAATTTAAAAAATGACATTAATGTATTTGAAAAATATTAAAGAATTGATAATTATAACAAAATAGTTACACTTAATAAATATCATATTGATTCGTTTTTTATTATTTGTTATCTCACGTAATATATCCACATACGAGCAATCAAACACCATCTCACTTTAACCAAGTGCAGACAACCAAACAAATACACATCACATACATCGAGTCTGTCTGAGTTGAACCTGCCTCCCCTATACAAACCAGACCAGCCAAATTGAGCTACCAAACGGCTCCTAAACGTTCCTCGCTTCTCGAAGAGAAGACGACAGTAGATGCCTACTGCCTAGGTGTCCTGCACCTCTGTTACAATATTATACACGAAAATAAAAATCTAAAGATTGCGCGAGATTGCATGCGTACGTGCAAAATCCTGGTGATATTTTTCACCACTATATACCTATACCCATCACCTGTGCTGCTGTGCATGCATATACACAATTACACACACGTACGACACGAGGGCAAGCCCGCGTCGCCGCATGCAGGGAATTGAAGGGGAAGCGTCGACGACGGCAGCCAGCGAGCGTCACCCACGACACGCACTGACACTCGCACGTCGCACCTGCAGCTGGACCGCGGGGCCGCAGCCGCAGCCGCAGCCGCGCCGCGCCTCGGCGCCTCGCGACGCGCGCTGCATGCAGCTCGGAGTCGCGCGCTTGCTTCCTCCTCCGCTACCGCTAGCTCCTGACCCGCCGCGCGCGCGCCGGGCGGAGGAAGCGCGCGGCGCCTGCTGCCGCCTGCCGCCGCGCGCCCGCCAATCGCAGCGCGGCCACTCGTCGCGCGGCCTTCCTGCCCGCTCGCCACGGCGCGCCGCACATGCCGTGCATGCAGAAAGGGGGTTTGTTTGGGTCTACACTCTAGAGTGATATAATAATAAAAATAATAATACAATTTATTTGTTAAAAATTCAAACAAACGGATCTTAGAATAACTTATTATAATTTATAACGCATTACAACACTATAACAAGTTGATTCAAACTGAGTTTTTTTAATTATTTCTCTAGAAAGAAAAAACAAACAAAAGCATTACTGTATTTCGTTGAAATTTGAAAATACCCACTTACATACTACGGGTCTGGGTCTGTTTGGTTTAGATTTTTGAACCAACTTCCTAACTTGAAAGCTGGAATCTGAACTAAATAGTTTTTTTGGTCATCTAGCTTTTCCAAAATCTACAGATTCTCATAGTACAAATTTAAAAGCTGGTATAAGCTAGATTTCACAGATTCTCAATTCAACTTTAAATGAATATTACCTACCATGCTATTAAAACATATCATTTCATGTAAAATTTGAAGAAAAAAATTAGTAAAATATATATTTTTAGTGTAATTTAAAAATATATGATTTTAATATATAAACATTACAAAAATTCATGATTAGAGTGATTTATATGTAAAATTACACATTAATAATATAACTAAACATTATAAACTATCAAAACATAAATTCGCAACTATTTCAACCAACCAGTTTCTCAGCTTTTCTACAGCTCACAGTTCACAACAGCTTTTCCACAACTCACAACATTTTTTTCAGAATCTAGAGCTAAACCAAACACAAACACACCCTACATCAACTCCTATAGCTTCCATCCAAACACAATAATTGTAACTACTAGTAACCCAATGTATCAACCGGCCGGAAATCTACCTTTCCCTAAATTATTGCAAACAAATTCATTATAATCTATTATAAATTCTAACAATCCCAACATGAAAGCGTCGGTCCAAAAGTTTGTATCTGGGACGACGACAGGGAGACATATTTAAATTTATAATAGATAGTACTACAAATTACTGGGCTGACAGGTTTAGATTCGTGCGTGCTGAATCGCACTGCATCAGTGCATCTGCATGCGTGCGTGCGTGCGTGCGACCCGGACGGGTAGCTGGCTGGCTAGCAAGCCGGCTCGTGGTTGGGTTCCAGTAGGACACGCGATCGACATGCTTGCTTGCTCCACGTACGTACGTGTGGCGCTTCGCCAGCTGCCGTTTCAGCTGTGGAAGAGCATACTACTGCACGTACACACAGCCTGCTGACAGCCTCAGCTCCTCGTATTTTATATTGACCGAGCATATGCATTATGCATTATGCATACTGCATAGCCGTTGCCACGTACGTCTACAGTGTTTTGCCCGGTCAGTTTCCGTGTACGACACGAACGATGCATGCAGCATGCATCCCGCCCTGACATAAACGTACAGCGACTCATGCGTGAAAGCATTAGCCCGGTGGCTCGATCAGCCGTTCCTGTGTTTATTTGTTTCGGCTTGTAGGGCTTACGGACCGAGATTTTCGGTAGCTAGCTAGTATTTCTACCGATTCTCATAATCTGAGTTTAAAATCTAGATAATTTGTTTCCTCGTTAGATTCTTCGAACAAACAGGTTCTTAAATTCATAGGGAGACCGTGGTTAAACGGTATTACGTTTTTTGTGTTGGCTGTGTGGTATTCGTAGCTCGCAGGTAATCAAGTATTTAAGTACCCATGCATGCGTAGTGGGACAAATAGAAGAATGCATCAAGCATGTAAGGGCATATACAACAGTATAGACGTACATCCGTCGTATGTAGATTATTAAAATTTACAACACAAACAACTAAATAGTCAACTAGTACAATCTATAGACAGTAGTTGTCTGTTTAATTGTTTATAAAATATTTAATGCTTGTATGTAACCATGACTCATAGATTCTTATATATGCATTGACGCATGAGCTTTTCCTGTCTCTTCGTGAAGAGACGACTTGCATCTCTCTCATTATTTATTGCTACGAAAATAAGAATTTTTTTTTGCAAAATGTTCAGCTTATAGACAGCTCCAAAACTACCATTATATATGCTCTAAGTAGCTCATGCCGAAGTAATTAATTACCGATGGTTTCGAACAAGAAATCTTGCATTGTTCGGTTCTTACAATCTTTTCAGAAAGCGCTTGCGAATAGAACTCTTAAAGATAACAGCTTAAAGATTTCGACATATAGAATATAATATATTATAAAATTTGTAATCTTTTATAATTTATAAATATCTTAACTAATATAACTCTAACACCACGTAATAAGTAATTTAAAATAACTAGTGTCTTTAGCTATAGAAATTTGTACAATGGTAAATAGCTAAATTGACACCAAATAGATAAGATCCACAAACAAATAAATCAACAAAAACATAGGTGAGAGAAGAGAGATAGAATAGATTTTAGTTTTATTTTTATGAGTAGTCCATAACATCATGAGGAGCTAAACTTATTTTTTTTTGCTATGGACTAGTTTCACAATATTTATAGATAACTGAATCTAATTTTTCATTTTTTTATGGGGCTACTTTATCACTACATTGTGGTTGCTCTGACCCAAAAGCTAGCAGTTCTCACGCAGATCTCCTAGCTGGAGTAGTAGTGAAAAGAACAATGAAAGGTATAATAGTGTCTGCCTATACGCAAAATTTAAGAACTTAACACAGTTTTTGAAAACTATAGTATTTCAGAAACTATATTATATTACATCCATGACAATACTATAATTTTAGAAAAAGTGTTTCGTACTAAAGTTTTCAATACTATAGATTGAGTATAATATTTCTAATACTACAGTTCATTTTACAAAAATTTTAGATGGAGTTGTCAAACACCTTTCAATATATAATCATGTAGTAATACTACTGTAGTATTACTTCCGAAACTACAAAAACTATGTTGCCCCAGTAGGGCCTTGCTGGAGCGTGCTAGCTAGAGTACAAGCGAGTCGGTTGGTGGGCAAGCGCGGGCGGGCAGTGCGTGTCATGGGCTCATGGCCTGTGCCAATGAGGACCTCAGCTCACGCCGCCCACCATCAATGGCGCGCGCCAGCCAGTGACCGCGGCGGGAGGCGCCACGGGGCGGGGACGAGCCGAAGCGGCTAAAGCGACTCGCATGCATGCATGCGAATGCGATGCGACCCGCGCCCACGGCACGGCACGGCACACGCCTCGCGCTGGAATCCATCGAAGCGCGCGGCCCGCGACTCGCCTGCGCCTACGTGTCGGCCGCGTGCCCGCCGGCTCGCCCACGTACCCCGCCCCGCACCCCCACGTGCCCTCCCCCCTGCGCGCATCCGATTGGCCGCCCACGGCTTCTTAACCCCGGCAGCCGCGGTCCGGGGGGGCCCAACGCCGTGCTCCGTCCGCTCCGCCGTACGTGTAGCGTGTGTAGGTGTAGGCGTGTAGCGAGCTCGCCATGGCCATGGTGCAGCCGGTGGACATGGCCGTCAAGGCCAACGAGATACTGGCGCGGTTCCGGCCCATCGCGCCCAAGCCGGTGCTGCCGGCGGCGCCGGGTGGTGGTGACGGCGGCGGCGCCGCTGTAGCTACCGACCGCGTGCTCTGCCAGCTGCAGAGCAGGCCGTGCCGGGTGAGGAAGCGGGGGTGTCTGAGTGTAGTGTCTCCGGTGTTCGCGCCGGCGGTGGCGGGAAAGAGGAAGAGGGCGCCGGCGTCCCCGATGGCGCCGCTCCGGTGCGCGGCTGGCACCGACGCGGCGGTGGCCACGGCGACGAGGGAGCAGCACGTGTCCGTGGTCGTCCCCGGCAGTGCGGGAGTTACTCCCTTGGCGCCGATGTCGCCGGCGAGCGCGAGTGCAGGGGATCCGACGAGGCTCTCGCCGACGGTGGCGGTGGTGGTGGAGGAGGAGAAGAGGGGCGTCCTCGTGGAGCGCGACCTGCTGCGGAAGCTGCTGGAGCCGAAGATCATCTTGCCGCGGGCGGTGCGCCCCGTGGGATCCACAATCCATGTCGAGTCCGTGTCCGTCCACATCGACGCCGGCCTCGCCGCCTCCCCGAAGACGCCGGAGGAGGTGGAGGCGGAGCTGGAGTCGGACGCCCTCCCGGCGGTAGTCTCCGACTCCAGCAACCGCGTCCGGCTGGTGAACGACGCGTACAAGCGAATGGTGGGACAGCCCGAGTGCCCGTGGCTCGACGCCGTGGCCACGGCCGCGTCGTCGAGGAGGATCAGCGGGGAGGTGGCGCTCGTAGTGGCGCCCGAGCAGGCGCCGTCGCCGCCGGAGACACGCAAGGGGTTCTCGTTCTCGTGCTCGGCGAAGATCGAGTGGGAGCGCGACGGCAAGCGGTCATCCATCCATGCACCGTGCGACGTCAGCCGGCTGCACTGCGAGTCGAGAGACTACGCCTTCACCTGGAGGTTTCGTACCGCCGGCGACGCATGTGCCATCGTCCGCCGCGCCGGCGACGTGTGAACTTCAATGGTAGTAAACCAAGTGCATATGCATAGTGTAATTAAGGTGCATGTTAATGTAAGCAAACCAGATCATCTGCTTGCTTGCTCTCTTGCGAAGTATATATGATGTTGACCTGAGAATGCAAGGGAAATTTCAACTAAAATTTGCTTGTTCTAAATGCAATTGCTATACTTTTGCTTTTGTGAAATTTGTTTCTTCTCACGCAGTTATTCTCCATTTGACAGCGACGAGTGATTGCGTCTGCATGCATGGGCATACCAGTGAAATTTGTTTTTTTCTAACGCAGCTATGCCCCATTTGATAACGACGAGTGATTGCGTCTGCATGCATGGGTAAGGTAGACACATGCATCATGGTCACCCCCAGGTTAGACAGATGCCTAGTCGCACTCACAGGGCCGGGGCATGAGACAGTGCGGACTGTGCGACCGCACCGGATCTCTGAAAGTAGGGGACCTCTAAAATTTATTATGCTAATAAGTCTTAATAAAGCCCAGTTGCAAATTAGTCACAAGTCACGGACAGCAGACATGTTAAAAGAAATTATTTTAAATAATCTAGAGACATTTCTCCTTTGTATTTAAATTTAGTAGTATGAGATTTGTTAATGGCACTAAATTTTTAATATTATTTTGTATCTTTATGGTGAATGGGGGTTTTCATTTTTTGTTTCATATCGGGCCACAAAAATATCAGGGCCAGCCCTGCGCACTCACATTATCTGTATCTGTCACGCTCCAAGAAACCGAGCTAAACTAAAACAAGGGCACACCAACACTCGGAATTTTGTGTCAACAAATTAAGCAACAAGGATAACTATCTTTATAAAATGGCATCAAAGGGGAGATGGTAGGCTCAACAATGTACTTCCTCCGGTACAAATAATAATCGTTTTGGTGTTTAAGTGAGAATGTACAAATAACAAATATTAGTCACCTGTCAACCGAAGCATTTCTCTTCTCCCAAAAACGTTTCTGGCAATAAAAACACGACCACCAGGAGTTGAACTTGGGTTATTCTATTTTATAGTCCATACAACAGCAACACAGATGTCTGTGAAAGAAAAGTAATACATATTGGGTAGGGGGGGCGGGGCATCAGAGCATCTTATAGAAACCACAAATATTAAATAAATTGCTATAATATATATAATTTAAGTTGTTCTTAAAATATGTCCCACGTTCTAATTAAAAATAAAATTTCCTTCTTAACTCCTGACTCAAACATCCCATTTATATTTTTTTCTATTAGAAAGAAAGAAAATATATGATTTTTTATTGCTTATAGCTAGACCATAGCCATATGACTATCCATAAACTTATAAAAACTTATGAATTTCACCACAATATATAGTTATCGCTTATGAGGTTATGATTCCCTGTAAAGACCACATCGTGGACCGTAGCATGCAAGTAGAGGTCAGGCTTGCTCTGCCTTGGGAGGACCCCTCCATTTGAAGTTTTCTGCGTAGGATTTGGGCTGCATCATCGAAAACGAAAAGCAACAGGTTAATTACATTTACAGGGAAGGTACTAACTTAATAGTCCCTCTTTCCCATTATCTTCATCATCTAAGCGTTTTTCAGATTTCCCACAATCTACATCATCTAATAGTTGAGTCATTAAAGCACCACATCGTATTATGTGCGAATTGATTTAGAGTCCACATGCATAGCTTTGACTTCCGCTTTTGTTTCTTATTTTACTAGTACTCCACATTGTCACATACATATGTAGGTTGAGAGTGCGGAAAAACAAAACAAGAAACACAACATACGAAGAGAATTTAAGCTTCATATCTCTCGTCTTGGTTATCGTGTCAAGTTGTTAGATGATGGAGATAATGGGAAGGAGGGAGTGCACAATAACCTGGACGGCACCTATTAAATTGGTCGAAACTTTACGAGAAAAAGAATACCCTATTTGTTTCATCTTATTCGTCCAAGTCATTAGCAAAAGGGGTAGAAGGTAGACTTCAATTACGTCAATTTTAAGTGGGGTCTACTGGGGAGGACTTTAAAATCCCTTTATTAGTTTTAGTTTGTTGAATAAAGTCAAACGGTATAAGATAGTACTAAATGAGATGGTATTGATAGATTGTTTAGTTATATGTATGAGATGATATGAGATAATAATTAGTTATGATTAATAATATCCGGTTATAATTAATTTTTAACTAAAAATGCTTAATAACCACTAATCTTAACTAATTAGCATAGTTAACCAAAACCGAATAACGTTATTAGCTTGTTTTTACCACACAAAGTGGTTCAACATTTGGAGAGAATATTCTGAGAATCCGAATCTTAACCTATCTTGGAACTATTTCGGACAATACAACCAACCAAACAGATGTACCAAACCATCCTAGATAAATGACCAAACACTAATCTATTTCCTGTGCTCTCTACCGTCAGATTACTTCAGTCCTTCACAATCGCTAATCCATATGAATCCAACCCAACACAAGAGGACTTTGACGCCCACCCTCACTGTTGGGGGAGATAATCCCGATGGCTAGGGGGCCCACCGCCTGGGGATTTGAAACCAAGAATACCGGAGACCACCCTCCGGGAGAAGGCTGCCGGAGGCCGCCCTCCGGGAGGAGGCTGCCGGAGGCCGCCCTCCGGGAGAAGGTTGCCGGAGGCCTCTCCCTCAGCCGCAGTAGCGAACCCGAAGAGAGCGTTGGCGGGAAAAGGACGAGGCTGACATACAGGGGGACAGGATCACGATCTTCTGGGCCGTGTCGAGCGGCGCAGGCAGCGTCCGACACGGCTGATACGCTGTCAGAGTCGAATCTTCTTGTCTGTACTGTATATAGTCCGTTTTGTCTGTACTGTTGACCGGCGGTGGGCCGGGTAGTCGTTGGCGTTCCAAAGGCGCTTGGCCTCTGGACGGGGCGCCTTATAAATACCCCCCAACTACAGTTGTAATGGACAGGCAAAAAGAGGGCATTGAATACACTACTCTCATTTTCCACTAAGAAAATCTGCTGGTTCGATCCGTCGTCCCAACACTCACCTTGGCAGGATATATATGAGGCAGCCAAAACAGCGGTCTCGTTGCATCCATATTCCATAGGCACATAAGTTCAACCTCTCTGGCAGCCAGGGGTGACGTCTGACGTCACCGACTTGGTACTAACAAAAGATAGGAGTCGATGAGGATGAGGGAGCTCTTACCAAGGCCTCATTCGACGTATTTATAAAGTTCATGCCAAATTTGGATTTATCCGTCACATCTGACTTCTAAGTTGCGATAAATCTGAATGCAATCTAGTTTTCTAGAATGGGGGGAACCTCTCGTTCAGTTCAAAGCGCCGGAGAAGGTCAAGAAATCATCAATAAGTGCCACCGTCACGCAGCAGAAGAAAACCCATTTGGTCTACCACGCATCACGTTGCATCCCACAAGTGCTACATGTGAGCGCAGAAATATGAATCCTGCTGTACACACGACTCGGAGAACCAACTCTCGCACGACCAAACACACTGACGGTAGACCAAACTCTACTCAATTGCATTGGATCGTCCGAAAGTCGGCTCTCCCGGTCGTGTGTATAGCATTTTCGCAGAAATATCTACATTTATTTATGATAAGCTGCAGAACATTTTTTTTAGGAAATCAGCTAATATAGTACTTTGTATCTATGAAAACTGTCATCAACGTTTCATTGATATGCTCTTTTTTATTGGAAGGTGTTATTCATCATTGGATTTTACTTCACTTTTGGCACTTGGACTCGATGTTAACCACTTCATGTGCCTATGTTGTATGTATCCACCAAAACCAGAATATGGTATGTTTTCGAAAAAAGGAAGGTTGAAATAATACATAGCTGTAACTTGTAATGCATGATTAACAAAATTATAAGAAAATGCATTAACACAACCAAAATGAAAGATATGTAGGGAAACATACAGACCTTCAAAAGTGGTGTATGGCGTCTCTTAACCTGCAGAAAATATACATGTTGTGAGTACAGAGTAGTAGTACTGATTTCTACATGTGAGTGCCGAGTACTGATTTCTTAAGAAATTTAGTAGGAGCGTTCTGACATATTTAAAGGTTCATGGTAAGCCAATGAAACTTCACCATAATCCAATGGGTACCCACTGTCCATTGACACACTCTTCAACAAAAAATGCATTTATTCATTGCTAGTAAAAAAATGTATTTTTTGTTGAACTAGAGTGTCAATGGATACCCATTGATTAGCCAGTCCCATCCCTACTTACAGGGATCAGCTTTAAGCTTATATCCACCTAAAGATGTTTTACGGTGCTTCGAACGTACTATAGTTATATTTGATCTAA
The DNA here is from genome assembly GCA_019279435.1 of Zizania palustris. Classification (NCBI taxonomy): domain Eukaryota; kingdom Viridiplantae; phylum Streptophyta; class Magnoliopsida; order Poales; family Poaceae; genus Zizania; species Zizania palustris. Next base: position 71,287,110 of record JAAALK010000079.1, on the reverse strand, counting down.
AGAAATATAAATTGTTGATCAGTTTAATACGAAGGTGCCTCTAATGAGTTTTAACCACCATAAACATCTCAACCGTTCAAAATTATTAAAACAAAGTTATTCAAGTACCTTTCACGCACCATAAAACATATCCTCCAAAATGGACTAAACCTATTTTGGACACTTGAGCGTCACAATTCAGACCGTATAAGACAGTTCCTGATTTTTAACTTCTCAATTAGAAAGAACCAAATGGTCCTACAGACCTACAAATTTTTTTAAAAAAACATGCAATTAAATCCTGCTCCAGTCTATCCCAATATCCCAGATACTGTACTCTTAATTTTTCAACTTAATGTTAGGTACCAGGAAGGGCTAGCAAGACCCACCACATAATCCCATCCATGTTTTTCATCAAATGCCTTTGCTGATACTGCATTGTCAAACGTAAGTCCCTGCTTCACCAACATTAGCATATGGATCGCCAATAGATGTCCATCCCATCAATGGGTTCTCCCACAGTCCCACCTATTATTCATTCAAATGTTATAACATTTTTTTCAGAAGGGGAAAAGCAGCAACAAAAACGGAAAAAGTTTTATCTGGTTGTATGCTAGTCGCTAGATTGCTATGAATGATAAATAAGTTTAATGAAATAATTGCATGAGACGTAAAAAAGGAAACAGACTAAGTACACACTGTTTCACTTTCACCTAATCAAGGTGACCACCTCAATGATAGGTCAAATGCATCAGTTGCAAGACTTTCATTATACAAGAATATGTGGGGGAAGAGATGTCATGGCCTCAGATCATGGGCCGGAGGGTCTGTCCCACCCATGAACAGTACCACACGGTACTGTAGCAGTTAGATTAAATTCTGTTTAGAATAATTAATTAAGAGTCCAGATTAGATAAGAGTCTATTTCGGTTAGGATTAAGTTGTAGATTAGATCAGCCCCGCGTCTATATAAATAGGGTTGATGCACTAGAGTTCTTGTCGAGTAGTTCAGCTAGGCTATTGCATTCTTGTATCCCTGCCTCTTCACCGTGTCGCCGCGGGCGCCGTTGCAACAGAGAGGTCCAGACCCTCGATCAGCTACCTATTTCAGTATAATCTACGAAGATTAGTTCCTTCTAATTCCGTGGAAACCCCTTTCGGTGACACATGCTGACGCCTTCTCTGCAGTTCATTACATGGCATAATACCTAAGGTTGACTAGTTGAGGAATATCATGAAAAATGTGACTGAAGAGGACAAGGGGTGACGGGGTGTAGTCCGTATAGTAATTAAAAGTCAAAATATAGTCTCTTTGAAACAAAGGATGAAGTTAATATCAAAGAATAATCATAGGAACGAAGTTATATTCTTTCAAGAAACATAGCCCTTAGTCCTTACTATATAGGGCTAACGATTTCGCGGATGCTCTATTTGACCTCAATAGAAAATGACATCTACAAATTAAAATAAACTTCCATTCTGTGGACCTCTACAAGGATTTGGGAGGTAACAAAAATCCAACAACCAAACATTGTTACTTGTTAGCAACTCCACCTTCTATGATTTATATGCAGTTAATTTTATAAAATGTATTTTTTAAATTCCTGATAAACTAAGATCATCTAATAAGTGAACCTTCAACTATGCGGCTATGCCATTATTTTGACCATTCAAAGTTTTGTTGCAACCAAATTTCATCAGCGTGAATTCACAAAGAGTACTTCTCTAGATGACTGGATCACTGGAATAGTGGAATATAGCGGATAATAGCATAGTGAATGACAATGAGAACTTATTCCTATAACATATAATGTGCTTTCATGATTTACCTAACATTGATTCTACAAGTTTAAATTTGATGTATATTGAGATCAATAACATGCACCTATCATCCAAGAGAAAAAGGGTAAATAAAAAGTATCCAATCCAGTATCCTCCAACTCTAAGCTCTGAAATACACAGTTTTGTAACCCTCAATGCTGTCAACTCTCATAGCGATTTGAAGGTAAGAATTTGCACCTGTGTACGTACACAATACACAACCCAAATCAGGATGACGAGTTTCAAACCATGCAAGGGTAAAACTTCACCACCAATTTGGAGTTTATATCCACTCCATACTCGAATCACCACTAGCATTGTATTCGGTATCTATCACATCAACGGATCAACCTGGCGTCCGGACTCCTCAGGCTCCATCACTACCAACAACCAGAAAGGAACCAAACCTAGACATCTCGAGGCTCGAGCGATTCCCACACGGATCCGCGCTATCGCCACTACATTAATAGAAGGAAAGTCGTTACAGCGTTACCTTGCGGCGGAGGTGGTCCTCGGGGATGCCGGAGACCATGCCGAACTCGCCGGGCTTGATCTCTACGAGGGCGTCAGACGCCCCACCCGGAGAGCATCCGCGCCGGAGCCGAAACCGTCGATAGGATCGCTCACCCGAGGGAGGGGAGGCTCCGCCGGAGCGGAGCGGCCATCGCGTCGGAGCCGCACGCCGGTGAGGCGGAGGGGGGAGATGAGGCAACCGACAAGGAGAGGAGAGGGAGAGAGCTCCCAAACTTTGGAGCAGGCTGCCTGCGATGCGATTGGACCGAGGATATGCTCGGATCTGGCGTCGGATGTGGGCTGGGCCCATGAATCATGTGGGCTGGGCCCATGAATCATGTGGGCTGGGCCCATGAATTATGTGGGCTGGGCCTAGGTAGGTTATGCTAGGACAGTGAATCAGTGATACTCTAGAGAATTTTTTAAATTAAATATTTTAAAAACAAATTTCAAATTTAGTACACACTTTTGAAAAATTACAAATTAACTTTTCTGTAGGGATGAAGTGTTGATCTAAGGTTTTAGGCCCTACATTGACACTACATCGGGCGATCTAGGTTGATCGGACGACTCCAGGGCTAGATCGGCGTTTCATCGGCCGACAGAACGCATCGTTCTATTAGCGTTTTATCTGACGACAAAGCACCGGAGCCGCCCAATCAGCGCGATCACTCTAGATCGACGATGAAGTGTGTAAAATCCATGTTTTTTTAAAAAAAAACAAAAGAAAAACAAAATAAAAAAAGAAAAGAAAGAAATAAAACACACGCACACACCCGGGCTGCAGCCAGCCGCGTGGCCGGCGGCCACTGCCGTCGCGTTGCCCGCGATTGGCTTGGCTGCACGCGTGCGGCCTTGCCGCTCGAGGCCGCTCGCCACTGCTGCCGCGCACCGCGTGGCCGTCCGCCTCGGCTCGCCGCTTGACCGCGCCGCGTCGCCGCCCAATCGCGTGCATGTGCTGCCTCGTCTCTTGCGCTCAATCACTCGCTTGGGACGCCTCGCCTCCCGTGTGGCCGCACGCTGGCGCCACACCCGGCTCGCCACATGGCCGCGCCGCGCTGAGCGCCCAGCCTCGCCTGCTGTGCCTGGCCACTCGCCTTGCACCGCAGTAGCAGTCGCGTTCTCTCTCCCCTGTCGCCATTAATCCGCACGTCGCTACCCACTCCGTCCGTGCAAACAAGAGCCCCCAAGTACCAGCCGAAGCTCCCTACGTCCTCATTCAAGCCCTCAGACTACCCTTGAGTGCCTCCCGTCTTGAGACCAAGCTCCACCGCAAGTTTAGCCAAAAAAAAATCGATCCGAAGCCATCTCACCGCCGCCATCGCTCCCCGATCTGACTAAAGGTATAATATTCGTCTAATCTCTTGTAGCAGTAGTTTCCTTATGCCCTATGCTACTTGTTCCGTGGGTTGGCCATGGAGGAACGCCGCCGGAGCTCACCGGCGACGTTGAGCCATGGAAACCTTTAGGTTTCACCGTGGGTAGCTTTACACGGGCCATGGTATGTCGATCAAAGGCCACGGTTAGGTTACTGCTAGTGCTAATCCCGTGAAAATGTCTGTTAGTTTACCCCTTTTTTGATTATGGGCAAACCATAGCTCTAATTGAAAATCCAACCGTAGATATTGTTAATCATAGTATGTGTAATCTACGATTAAAATTTGGGTTCAATCGAAGGTGAAACGAAGAAGTTATGCCCCGAAGAAGTTTCGGCCATTGAAGGTCGTCTTCAACCTCCAGCCGTTGCCTTCTGTTCGGTCCCTGTTCCACTGCTAGCTGGGCCCCATGCGCCAGCCTCTAGCTTACTGCCAGCGGGCCCTGCCAACCTGTCCCGCGTGCTATTTTCCCTTGGGCCGGTTCGGCCAGCCCACCACAAATAGTAACATTTTCTATTTTCAGGAATTAAAACTAGCACAACCCATACAGCAAACAGGCCGGCCCAGTCGGTTTAAACAGTAATTTTTTTATTTTCCGAAATTATTTTTCTGCCAGCCCATTTAGCCCAACAGCACACAGTACATTTTGTCAATTTCAGAAAATGTTTAAACTTCAAAAATTCATATAAAACTCGTTATAGCTCCGATTAGCTCCGTTCAAATTTCTATAAATTTATAAAATTATAACCTTTAATTTAGAATAGTATAAAATTGTTTTCCCAAAACTTTTTGAGTGTTTTTATTTATGTGATGTTATTTGTGCTATAGTTACCATCGCCGAAGACCCGTGAGACTACGACCCGAAGATCCCGAGTACTATACGGTTTGAGGCAAGTCTTCCTTTGAACATCCTTGATCCTATTGCATTGATTGTTCCACAAAATTTATATATGCATGTTTAGGATTAAACACTCACGTACACTATTAGTCAATTGCTTGGGCAATTAAGACAAATAAAACCTACATTTGTTAACAAGCCTCCTTGATAATTGAATATCATGTTTACCTTGTCGCTCTAGGATTTATTTTTACATCCATGATTTAATTTATTCTTTTAATTGCTTTTAGCACATTCCTTGTCAAATGGGTGCACTACACATACACTTACACACTTATATCAAAACATAACGATTAGATGTAAAATGGGTGATGATGATGTGATTTTGCAAATGTGTTGTGTGAAATGAAATTGTGTGTGTTACAAATACTATTAAGGACCGATTCCTTGGGAAAGCATGAGCACAACATCGTGCAACCTTGTGGGTACGTGAGAGGTGCCCTTGGGCTAGTACTTAGTGGGTTTGGGATAGCCTGATTGTCGATGGATGTGGAATCACCGGGTGGCTCGTGGTATTACCTGAAAAGTCCCTAACGGGCACGAGATTGAGATTGTGAATTGAGGAGTTCGAAGTGGAGCATCCGTGTGATTGCCAGGGGAGAAGAAGGAAGACGTACTTTCCGGATCCTTGACCGTGAATCCATCTAGGTGGCAGTGGGGTATCCTAGGTTTGCTTTGGAAAGTCTTTGTCTCGAACCTCCTTGCCTAGCTAGCATGGAGTAGAGTTTGAGTCGCAAGGGTAAAGTGTGCACCTTCAGCTGAAGTATGATCTGTTCGAACAGCCGTGCCCACGGATATGGGCAAGTGATTTCATGTATCTTCCCTAGCGTAGTGTTTACTTGTTTTCAACTAAATGGGAAATGGGTTGGGATGTTACCAGAGTATACCGGTGGGTATACGACTAGCCTTTGTGGCTGGATAACGTTCCTGTGTGGAGCGGGAAGTCGAAAGGCTTCATAGGGAGCGATGCGAGATGTGATAACTAGTTGAGCGTTAAAATGAATTGGGATGAGATGTTGATAATGGGAACACTTCCCCGATGGATGGGTAAGCTAGTACCGAGATAATGATATAAGAGTTATGATGATAAGATGATGGTCGTGATATGTGGAATTGATGAAAAGAAATGTGACTTGTGGAATTGATGGAAAATGATGGTGGGATTTGTTGCAAAGCAATCCCGGTTGGTGAGAATGTGAGAGTTGAATTAGCTTTTGAACTATTGCTACTTTATGTGGGAACGGTTAAAGGTTGGGACCTCTACATGTGGGTATTAAGCACTTAGAATTTATAAACTATAAATATTCCCTTGAGAACCATAGCCGCTCTTTGTATCCTGCTTCTATACTACTTCCAAGACTTGCTGAGTACTCTTGAGTACTCATCCTTGTTGGTTTACACCCCCACACCAGAGTTTGCTAATTTTTCGGAGGACGTCAAGAACCTTGAAGGCGAAGATGAAGTTGTTGCCGATGAAGATATAGAATATTAGGGTTTCGGGCCTAGTCCCCAAGTGGTGTTTGGATAGTAATACATGCTTGAGTGATGAAATGCTTCCGCTGTGTTTTTGTAATGATTGTTGTTGTGAGGTATGCCTCTTTAGCAGCTTTTGTCATATTTAATTATTGTAATTTTCCTTCTGCAATATACTACTGTCAAATGGAACAATGTCAACGGCGATATTGTTCGTCTTCGATGAAGTATCGGCTCGTCCCGCTCGATGGTATTTTCGAGTCCCGGGATGGGTCGTTACAAAGTGACTGCCGATCTAAGGCCTAAAACCCTGGATCAACACTTCATCAGCCGATAAAAAGTTAGTTTTGCAACTTTTCAAAAGCGTGTACCATATTTATTTTTTTTAAAAAAATGTATCATTTCAAAAAAAGTGATTAATATTGCATGGAACAAATAAATATCAACCCATTACTCACATGTCATTATAATTTTCAAGAATTGCGTACATAGCCACTGTGGTGGTTCCAATTTATCATTGACATACCGATGATGCATTGATAAATCGTGAAACTTGTAATAGTACAGAAGAAATTAAACATTTTTTAAACACTGGTTTGGACTAATCAAAGCTTAACGTGTAACACTCCAATAGCTAGCTATATCTCGTAATGCCAATCCACTCTTCCTAATTTTCTACGGTCATCAGAGGAAATTGAAGCTGAGCGCCCCCAGGAAAAAAACCACGATGTTCTTATCCGTGTGCTTGTCAATTCGTCCAATCAGATCATTTTTTTTCAGTACAAAATGTCATTAATTAACGTTTTCCAAAACCCGACAGCAATCGTCGTCTCTTTAATTTCATTCCGTCACTATGAAATTAATCAAATTATTAGGCTATTCACAACAGGAGAAGTAGTGTTATCACCATGACATGATGCTAACCCGTTTCTAAGACGGATAAAACGAGATAAAATGTCTACTGTGAGCTAAATCGTTTCATCAGAGAGAGTATTTCATGAGACCTAATTGTATTTAATTACACTGATTAGCCTAGTAAAGAGTGAAATGAAATTCTCTACTAAAAGAGAATATTTCATTCAGTTACAAAGTTGATATAATTTTCTAGCAAAATATTATAAAACTCATCACTATAAATAGCCTCAGGCATGGCCGCATGCATGGGCGACAAGTGACAGCAGCCTCGCATTAATTTCTAAACGCATGGTTGACACAAATACATCTAGAAGGTTTGAAATTATAAGTACTACGTAATGGATAACCACGACATGTCACTCCTCTATTTTCTTATATAATTTTTTTATTTATTTTAGGTATTTTATAACATTTGTTCTTTCGAAATAAATGCTACTTTTTTAATAAATAAACAACTTATTTTTTAAGTATAGTAGACAAAGAATAATTTATTTTCTAATTCTTATGTACTATCTTAAAATTAAAACGAGAATCGTATCGAGTAATTCAGAGTAGCTCCAAAAGAATTTTTATTTTTTATTCTCTAAAATCTAATATCCGGAGTACTTCTAATAAAATTTAATCTCTAAATCTTATTACTCTCTAACGGACTCTTATAGCATCTCTCAGAGTGGCTTTAAAAAATGACTCTCTATATAGCTTTTTAGAATTTAGTTTTAGCATGTAAATCACTTTAAATATATTTTTCTCCAACAATCTCCCTAAATTAGAGTTTCTTGTATGCTCTTTAAAAGTATGGAGCGAAAGGATTACTTTTAGGGATTTTTTATTCTTGGGCGCTATTTAGAATATATGTTGGAGTTGGTTTTTTAATTCTAATCCAAAAAATTTAGAGAAGAGAGCCATTTAAAGCTTCTCTTGAGATACTCTTAATATCATATTCCCTATATTTTTTCTTATATTATCGGCAGGTGACCCTATTTATTAAATATTTAATTTTTTCTTTTATTTATATCAGTCGTATCACCGACACGTGGGATCGGAGTAGATAGAGACTCACTACAAGTGAGAAAGATTTAAGAGCATCCCATTTTCGGAGTCTTTTAGAATATATATAATTAATTTTTCTTGCTGACGCTGTAACTGATGTGGGTCACTGGCGGCTAATTAACACAACGAGTCAACGACTGCTCCGCTTGATCAATTTGTGCCAACCTCACTAAAAGCGATGCATATTTAAAATAAAGTATTTTCAAAAGAACGACTAGTTCAATTTTTTTGCATAAAAATCATGCAAATACCAATATCTGGTTTAATTTCGGAGGCAAAATCGAAAGGGCCGATCCACCTCTCCCGTAGCTTGTTCAAACTATATATTTTATTTTTAAAATAAACTTCAGGTCGTATGTAGCTGACGCGAGCGCGTTGACTCGTCGCCGGTGAACGCGGAGCTCTTGGCTAATTATTTGAAAAGAAATTTTGGAAATATTTATCATAATAAGTGACGTTACTGTACTTATAATTACTGTGATGAACTTGACGATTAAGATTTAATAAGAGTAAGCAGTAACTTAAGGTTGATATTATTGACATAAAAGATTACGTTAACATGTTTGAATAGCCTCGAAGGACTAATTGAGAGAAAAGATTGACTGTGGCTCGAACCAGGCCCCTGGATAGGATAACAACCTTAGATTAGTTTGAAACGTGTCTTATCACGTGTATCGATGTTCCTATTATAGTAAAAGAGAGAGGTATTTATAGGCAAAGATCTAACATGAAAAAACTGCTCTACCCTCTAGTTACAACCGTCATAGTGAACTCTATTCCTAAGACCTCGTAGGGGTAAAATGATAAACGCATGTGTGAACACCCTAATAAATTCCGAAACTATTCTTTGGAGTTTTCCTCGTAATAGCAGTACTGATGGGATTATTTCTCCCGACATATATCATTACAAAATTTGCATTTAAGATTTTAAGATTTCAAAGAGACATTGAGATTATTAGATAGATAGGACTGACATTACTAACATTAAATTATAGAACGATACTTAAGTAAATCTGGTACATTATCGTATATATATCTGACTCGTACGTTCTCAAGAACGAAAGATAGGTAAACATGATCTTTAGACCGTTGAATCGAGCGAGAGATATGAACTGTACTGATCCCCCGGTCAAATTAAACGCTGGTTTAATTAATCTAATTAATTGTAATACTACTCGGCAGTCTGCCCTTGCCTAAAACTCTAGTTAAATTTACTCTAGTAGGCTACCTGTTTAATTACGCTTATGATGGCGCATTGGCGTGTACACAAACTTGAGTTCTTGAGTACGTGGTACTCTCGTGTATTCATGGGGCAGGTAAAGTTTTGTAAAGCTATTTTGATTGTTTCACTATAACTTATTTAGTCGTTCGATATCTTAAAATAATTAGAATTATAACATAATCTTGATTATCGGATAAATGAGGAAAATTTTACGGTACACCCAAATCAACATGATCATTCATTTTATATAATCTAACGGTTGAAATTTAGAGGTAATATGTCACATGTGCTTTCTTTAATCGGTGCATGCTTACCAAAATCTATATCATCCCATTTTGTGAGCATATATATATATACAAATGTTATTTTACACCACGGGTGTAGAATGCTAACCTACACCGACGTAGAATGTGGGGTCAGGATTGGGTGGGACATGGGGGCACGCTGGATGAGGTGGACACGATTGGGTTGATCGGTGTAGAATAACATTCTACAATCATAGTGTAGAATAACATTCTCGTATATATATATACAAATGCTATTCTACACCACAAGTGTAGAATAGCTATTCTATCGAGAAATCTACTACTGAGAAAAAATTAGTACTCAATTGCTATTCTATTGAAAAAATCTACTACTGAAAGTAGTCGGCGTAAAATAGTTATTCTACACACGTGGTGTAGAATAGCGCTCTCGTATATATATATATATAAATGCTATTCTACATCACGAGTGTAAAATAGCTATTCTACCGAGAAATCTACTACTGAGAAAAAGACAATACTCAATTACTATTCTACTGATAAAATCAACTACTAAAAGTAGTTGGTGTAAAATAACTATTCTACACACGTGGTGTAGAATAGCGCTCCCGTGTGTGTATATATATATATATATATATATAGTGTTATTCTATGCCACGTGTGTAGAATATGTTTTTTCCGTGCTCTTTATTAAAGAAAATCATGAGCATGCATGTATACTTCACTAGAAAAAATGTACTTGCATCTAAACTTCCGTTTTTTTACCATGCGTATCATCAAAGAAAATCATGCACGTGCATCATACTTCCGTTTGTTAAATCTTAATTTTATAATATTGATCTTATAATAATACATGATTTAGTATAATACATGATTTAGTAGGTATTTGAATTATTTTATATTTTGATTATATTGTTATGGTAACAATTTTTTTTGAATATATGATTTCTAACAGTCAAATTATATTTTGGATAACATATTTTTCCTCCATCAATATGATCCCGTCCATACCATAGAAGGTGCGTGATTTTGTTTGGCAGGCCAGAAAATTGACAGGAGCTAGCCGGTTAAACTAAAAACTAATATCATTTGATTCATAAAATAAAAGATAATCAATGGTTAGAATTATTTACTAGTATTACTTTAGTGGTGCCATTCTTCGAGTCATTTTTATCCAGCGAGCATTTTTGAGCTGATCTGAATTCTGAAGCCAGGAAGAAACAAGCTTGCAGCAGAATCACGAGACTAAAAAAAAAGATTCAACTTTCACACAAAAGCTACGGGTGCGTTGCTCTCTGCATAAACTTCCGTACGTTTTGTCAACGCCGGCGGATGTACACACAGCTTTACCGGGTCAACCGTGGCAAGCAAGGCATGGATTTAGATAGTCTTCTCGCAGGGAGAGATTAGAAGAAATTGACTCGTAGTAGATTATTTAAGATTAACACGAGGCGGCAGCTTGTGCTAAGCTTCCTCTTTAAAAGGATTTTGTCCGGTTAATTTGTCAGTGGTGGCGGGAATTCGTGAGAGTTATGCAAGAGATGTTGTTCTGCGGCACGGGAAGTTTCAAGGACGTCGACAAGGACGGGCACGGCGGTGGCAAGGCGCCGGAGGCGGTGAAGAAGAAGAGCGGCGGTGGGAAGAAGGAGAATCCGTACGCGTCGAGGGGGCTTGACAAGTTCTCTACCGTGGTGTCGGAGCTGGAGTCGCGGCGGGAGAAGATCCTGCGCCGAGTTGGCCCGGCCGCGGACGGCGGCGACCACCGTGTCCTGGTCCGGTTCGCGCAATCCGAGGCTAAGGGATGGGTCCCCATCGTCGTCAAGCTCCCGCCGGAAGAGGAGCAGCGGAGGCAGCAGGAGGGATGCAAGAAGCGGAAGCAGGCCGCCGCGTCAACGACTTCGTCATCACCGCCGCAGCCGACGCCACTGGCGTCGGAGCCTGCCAGCCCCAAAGAAGACGTGAAGCTCTCTTCCGCGGCCGCGGCGGTGCCGGTGAAAAGGAAGGCCGCCGGCGACGGCGAGAGATGGTCTTGGTCTTGGGGGAAGAGCGTGCGGCCGCAGCACTACATCCCGTTCGTCGCGGTGCTGCTGCTGGTGAGCGTGGTGGTGTTCGGCAGGGTGTTCGCCATCTGCTGCACCTCCGTCTGGTGGTACCTCGTGCCAATCCTGAGCGGCGCCAATGGCAGCGGCAGCGGATGCGGCGGCGTCAGCGAAGCGCACGGCGCGAGGAGAGCCACGACAAAGGCCGGCAAGTTTCTCGGCAAGAAGGCGAGCGACAAGAAGCTAGCTCGCGGCGCCATTACTGGCTCCTTCACACGGCAAGAGGGGCAGCAGCTCCGGTGTCCATGAGTTGATCTCGCCGAGAAGTCATCCACACGGGAAGAAAGGGTAATGCCATCGCGTGGCTGCCAAGAGCGCACCGTGTTGTAAATGTTTGTACAGTATGAGTAGGGTGGCCAGAAATATCAAAATTCCCAGGTTATCTTTAGTCTGTTTAAGTTGAGTTCCATTTTTGGTTTCAAAGAATCGCCTACCTTGGAACAGAATCCGCTAAACCTGTAGAACACCGCTTACTGCTTCAGTTACCGATAGTCGACGAATGAGATGGTCAGAAACCACGATAACCGTTTCAATTACTATTGTTTCTATGAACCATGAATTAGGAGCTGTTTAGTTTCATCTTACTAAAATTTAAGAACCAAGAGCATCTACATAATTCCAAGAGAATACTTATATAGTTACCTAAATTTGAATTTATGTATTTTAGTAAAAAATAAAGCTCCAAGAGTCTCTCTCAAGAGTCTCTCTAAATGAGTGTCTTACCTATATATTCTGTTCCCTAAACCACCTCTCATCTTTCTCAAATATAAAATTACTTTAGTCATTCCCTATTATTTGTTGGAACTGACCCTTGATACACTTTCCCTCACGCAACGGACGCAAGGAGGAAGATGAACAACGACTTTCGGCGACGAACACCACGGCTGAATGGCCTGTAACTTGGCTATTTTGTCATCTCAAAGGGCTGGGACAGCTTTACACAAGGATTACAAAGCCATTTAAAGGCCTCCCCCGGTGACACGATGTCCACGCAACCCACTTCAGCGAGCACGGCGCGCACGTACGCACTTCCCTCGACCTGGACTTCTCTATACTCTGAGCCACGAAACTCCTCCGAAAGAACCGGTCTTCAGCTTTGCTCGCAAGCCAAGTTGCGCTCCCCTCCGCTCTTGACGCCACAGCCATTGGCTTGACCATCCCTTCAACTGCATCTATAGGAGAACTACCAACATGCACCAGACGCCATGCTGAACTACTCGACTCCGGACGCAAAACACGAGCACGCACACGCACCCATCTGGCTAAACCTTCTGCCCAACGACTCAGCACGCACACATGGGCAACACCCTAACAAGCTAACTAACTTAACGTGAACACACACACACACAAGACAAGATTATTGCTAACATTCACCCTCCTAATCTTGACTTGCATTCTCGCCACCATGACACGCTCGCCATCACCGGACTTAACTGCTGCTCTCCATCGCCATCGACACCACGGCCACCGCTACGGCCTCCAAACTCGACGAGAACCCCACAGCTTCTCCTACAACAACTTGTGGCCATGGAACACCATACACGCCGAAGCCACATTCTTCATCCTCAGTGACACGCTGAGCTCCATACACGGTGGCGACACACGCCGACGATGCCATCGCGCACGAACACGAACCGGCTGACGCCTCCTCATCACCGCAATGATTGCTGCACAATTTATTGCGGTGGTGCCACGCGTAATAACTTGCAGACCGCCGCACGGTCCGGGCGACAAACGCCCTACCCCTGGCGACGAACGCCAAAGCTTTTCCGGCGACACACGCCATTAAGCACGTCCGGCAGGACCGACACACGATCCACTGCCATAGCACCTCCATTGGTGATCACGCACGGGCTGACACACAGCCCGGCGACCTCGCCGCACCGCCACCACTCAACGCCATCACGTTGTCGGCCACCACCAGCGCGCCTCCGACGTCAGGGAACAAATCACATGATGACCTAGCTCTGATACCAATTGTTGGAACTGACCCTTGATACACTTTCCCTCGCGCAACGGACGCAAGGAGGAAGATGAACAACGACTTTCGGCGACGAACACCGCGGCCAACGAACGACATGTATCTTGGCTATTTCGTCATCTCAAAGGGCTGGGGCAGCTTTACACAAGGATTACAGAGCCATTTAAAGGCCTCCCGGCGACACGACGTCCACACAACCCACTTCAACGAGCACGGCGCGCACGTACGCACTTCCCTCGACCTGGGCTTCTCTGTACTCTAAGCCACGAAACTCCTCTGAGAGAACCGGTCTTCAGCTTTGCTCGCAAGCCAAGTTGCACTCCCCTCCGCTCTTGACGCCACGACCATCGGCTTGACCATCCCTTCAACTGCATCTCTAGGAGAACTACCAGCATGCACCAGACGCCATGCTGAACTATTCGACTTTGGACGCAAAACACGAGCACGCACACGCACCCATCCGGCTGAACCTTTTGCCCAACGACTCAGCACGCACACATGGGCAACACCCTAACAAGCTAACTAACTTAACGTGAACACACACACACAAGACAAGATTATTGCTAACATTCACCCTCCTAATCTTGACTTGCATTCTCGCCACCATGACACGCTCGCCATCACCGGACTTGACTGCTGCTCTCCATCGCCATCGACACCACGGCCACCGCTACAGCCTCCAAACTCGACGAGAACCCCACAACTTCTCCTACAGCAACTTGTGGCCATGGAACACCATACACGCCGAAGCCACCTTCTTCATCCTCAGTGACACGCCGAGCTCCATACACGATTACACGGTGGCGACACACGCCGACGATGCCATCGCGCACGAACACGAACTGGCTGACGCCTCCTCATCACCGCAATGATTGCTGCAACACCCTAACAAGCTAACTAACTTAACGTGAACACACACACACAAGACAAGATTATTGCTAACATTGTTATCCATGCATATTTTTCTCTTGCAAGTGTATTATTTTCTTTTCTGTACGTTGTTATATATCGGATGGCGCACATATTTAAAAGTACTATACTTTCACATAAAATTGTTATAGATTATAGACCATTTTTGTAATATTTAAAAAATAGGGAGAAAACCGATGTAGATTTAATTTTTATGAAGAAATAGAGTTTAGAATAATCCCGATATGAAATTTAGGAAATAAAATTTAAAAGCTCTCTTAGAGATGCTCTAAAGTTGCTTGTTTTTAAGGATTAAAATTTATGTTTTTAAGGATTAAAATTTAGTTCCTTTATTTAGGTATAAGGTAGAGATTAAACATCATTTAATGTTTTATACAATGATCACATTACCCCTAATCATTGTTAACATTCACTCGTTAGTGTCCCGAGCCTTAGCTCTCTAGCCTTGCTCCACGTTTGGACATTCATGCACATAGAATATAACCTTATAAGCGGAGATCCCTCTCATATCATAAAAGACTAGTCAAGGAAGATGATTACTTTCATTTATAAACTATTTGTACCCCTTGCGTGGATGAAATGAAACTAACGTTGTAGACAACGACTCAAGATGGTAACAATGCCCGTGTTCTAGGTCCCAGTGTTCCTACTCCCGCATGGTCAAGGGTGCTGTGACATCTCACTGTCAAGCTCATCACCTTTGGGGTCAGATCAAACCTCGTAAATGCATGTTTGGGAGCCCACAATCCCAGCCCATTTTCTAGGGATGAACCTAAGATTTTGAATTAAAATCCTGACCCATCCCCAGAAAATGAGCTGGGATTGTAGGCTCCCAAACCAGCTCTAAGAGTGCCGAGATCAAACACTAATGGTTAACCTAAGTGCAATGAGGTCAAACACTAATGGTTAACCTAAGTGCAATTGAGTCCCTAAGTGTCTCGAGTAGCCCCGTCGCTCCTGTATCTGCTACCTAGACCGGCAAGGCCCACCTTACAACCTTGATAGTCACATTCCTTTCTACTTGTAGGGACATGACAGATATCTACTTTGACAAATGAAGTTTTGGTGTGAGTGATAGTTGTAGAACAACACATTGTAACTACACTTAAAAGCACGTGTAACATCATGCCATCTGTCAGATTAAACTGGTCATTATCAACCTCCCCCTAGTGTTTGACAAGTAGGAGATTGATACTGACTATTCCTAGCAAAGCAGCTAGGACGGAGCTCCCTTAATTAGATAAACGTGGTGCCTCTGTGTGTATTAAAGAGGACCAAGAATATGAGAGGGAAAGAGGTAAAATCTAAC
The DNA here is from genome assembly GCA_019279435.1 of Zizania palustris. Lineage (NCBI taxonomy): Eukaryota > Viridiplantae > Streptophyta > Magnoliopsida > Poales > Poaceae > Zizania > Zizania palustris. The sequence continues at coordinate 71,271,281 of JAAALK010000079.1, read as the reverse complement.
ATAGAAGAACCTAAGTAGCACTTCAGTAAAGAGTAGGCACCTGATTTATTAGTCCTGGCCAAGGTTTAGGTATTGTAATCCCTCAGTGAGCTTCGTCTTACAGAGAGTCCATATAAATTAAACGAGATCCTTTGCATTCGGTCTCAACTACAACCCGCACACCTCTGCAGGGCTGAAAGGGGCTCTGCATCATTAGATCCGACGTGGATCGCAACTACAAGTAAAGGAGTCGTTTCCCACAGGAATAGCTTAAGATGGCTTGAACACGTGTAAACACTTCCCATGTTCACTTCTCAGTGAAACAAGCAATCACGACTCTTTACCCCCAACCAAACTCACAAAATACAACTTCCTTAAACTGTTGTAGCTAGAGCATCTCCAACAGAAGTTCTAAAGAGCTTCATTCTCTAAAATTTTGGGATTACAGTAAAAAAATCAACTCTAACAAATACTCTAAATGATTTCTAAAAATGACTTCTAAAACTAAGGATTCCCTAAAATTAATCCTTTCGCTCCCTACAAGTAAGAAACTACAAGTAGAAAACATAGACACAAACTCAAATTTAGGGACTTTATTAAAGAGAAATCTATTTAAAGTGATTTACATTCTCAAAAAAGTCCCCAAGTGTCAAAATTTAGAGATACCAGAGATGCTCTTAGACCGTGAACCTCGAATCTCATTGAAAGATGTTGCTTTCTCCAACATCCATTTGTAGGTTGTGGAAATATGTTGCTTTCTCCGGACGTTGACATTAATTTATTTTAGGTGTAATCCAACATTATAGAGCTTCTAGATTCAGGCATGTGCTTGTTTGGCCACGCAGAGGACGATTAAGAGAGTCAGACGTGTACTTCCAGAAGTTAGAAAACTTGCCTGCTGGACAATCCAGAAGAAGATTTGTAACTGGAAATGAACTAGCACCTGTCCCGTCATTCCGTCAATGTTCTTAATAAAATCTGACTTTTAACCATATATAAACAGTTGTGCTTAGAATTTGCAGGCTTATTCATCCCATTTCAATCTCTCATTCAGGAAAAGCTGTGATGAACAACGAATAAATGAGCGTAAGTTGAGATGCCAACAGTGAAAATTCGTTTACAAATAGTGATAACTCTACATAGTTCCTAATTCAGACAGGCTTTACTGTTAGACTAATCAGAGCTAAAAGGAGAGAACCTGAAGCCTCAAAAGGAAACAACACAGTGTTACAAGTAATCTCCATCTCGTCATGCCCTATTGCCATCAATCCTGAATCATAGGGGAGATAATGGATGTTAGATAATGTTAAAAAGAGAATGGTAAAGAAAACAGTAAGATCAAATATATACAATTATCAAGGTAATCAGGCAAGTATCCATGATGAACAACATACGGGATGCGGTTGATACTACAATCTATGCTCCCAGCTGACCAGCCCTGTTAAATCCCCATCAAGATATATATGTATATGTATATATATATATATATATATGCATGCATAAGGCTTAAGGTATTATGTTGTGCAACAAATGCATGATGTGCCACATATAGATCACATATATCCAGTTGAAGCCATTCATGCCAACTCACAGAGGATTATATTTTTGGCTGCATGAAGTTGAATGAACATCAGAACATGACATCACAGAGTTAGTACTTCTATTAGAAGATTGGATATAGTAGCATACCCTAAATCTCTTTCTATTGTCTGACCCAACTCGCGAGGTGTAATGTTTCTTCCTTCCATGATCCAATGGGTCTCTCTCTTCTAAATTGCTCCGAACAGGCTCATATTGTGCACTACGAAAGAAACCTTCACGGTCCCAAGTGACTTCATAGTCTACCTTCAACCGTGATCCTTCCTATAAACAGAATAGATGAGTCAGTTTCCATTACATTTCCTAAAGCATAACACATAAGAAACTACAAGGCATTAATTGAGCTCATTCTGGAACAGATGGTATCATAGTTGTTACGGCGAGGCGCCAAACTACCTTCACACCTTTTAGGCGAGTATGGCGTGCGGCGAGGCGACACCATACTCACTTAACATAAATGTACATGTCACAATAATTTTGAAATAATAGGAAATTAAACTTAGAACCATATGAAATATAAATAGTCAAACAAGTCCATATTCCGTTTAGTATAAACAAACATACATAAGCCAAAGGAGACAATCAACTAGCTATGTATGGAAATCTTATAAATGGTAAGAGCTATATATGGAAATCATCAATATATGGAAATTTGACAAATTATATAGGTAAAATATCAATATATGAAAATTTGATCAATTATATATAGAAATAATTAATATATGGGAAGCTGATTAGTTATATATATGAAATTATCAATATATAGAAAGCTTTGTATACAGAAATTATCAATACATGGGAACCCTATTCATGGCATGAGCATATTTATTTCCAAAAAACAAAGCAGAACAGCAAAACACAGCAAAACAGAGCAGAGACAGAAGGTATTTTTTTCCAGTACAGCAAAACCCTGAACCCTAATAAGGAGGGAGCGCGTAGTGGGGAGGGACAAACAGAGCAGAGCGGGAAGGCAAGGCCAACCCCACGCATGGTGTGCGGTCCCAACGGCGGCGCGTGGTATCGACATGGCGGGGGCACAGATCCACCGGCGACGGCGCGGATCTGGCGGCCAGGAAAAGGATCCAGGCGGTGGGGAATGGATCCAGCGGAGGGAGCGGCAAGCACAGGCGGAGGGGGTGGCGCACAGAAACACGGGAGAAAGAGGTGCGGAGCTAGGGTTTTCTTTAGCTTTTTCTAGAGGTGCGACTCGTCACAGAAGCACATCTGATCGCCGCCGCGCCTGGCGTCGCTGTGAAGGAATATGGCGTCCATCCGGCGCCATATGCACTATGGCGGACGCCACATTCGATTGTGGTGAGTCATCCACCATGGCGTCCACCAGAGTCCGCCTCGACACCTAAGCGACGCCATGACAACTATGGATGGTATACATATATAGATCTATCCATGTGTAAACATATTTATGTAGCTTACACTTGGGTTGTGTACCAATGTAGTGAATATGAGGTAGTTCCAGAAAAGGATGTGTCTGCCATCAGAGCTGTATGTGCAAGGAAATGAAAGACTCCAACCAACAATTATGGGTCTTCAATCCTCATAGTAGTTAATGCACTTCTTAACTTGTGATACCTACAAGTATCTCATTCCTTTTGTAGTCCTTGTGTCTAGCAGATTTAGTAATGATCTCTTTACTCCAGTAAGTACACACTAATGTAGTAATGTGATCACTTTATTCTCAGTTCTCGTCCAATAAACATCATATATCTGACAATGAAATGTTTATCCGCAGGATTCACCAGGCAAGGAAGCAGCCAGATAGCCATGAGTGTGTAACAAACTAATACAAGTAGATAATGTTAGAGATATACTATATTGTATAAGGGCTTATTTGTAAAGCTTTCCTTCTCTTGTACTATTGCCCTTTGGGCCCTTCTCTTGTACATATTTGCCCTATGGGCCCTTTGGAATGTATTGCAGCCAATTCATCACATGGTATCAGAGCTAGGGTTGCTAGCTCCTCCCCTCCTCCTGATCCCGCCGCCGGCGAGCCCTCCCCGCGCCTACTCCCGCCGCCGCGCGCCAGATCCCGCCGTGCGCCTGTCCTCCTGCTCGGGCCCGCCCCTGCCTGCGCCTGCAGGTCCGGCAGTCCGGCCGCTCTCCTCTCCTCGCCCTCTGCTCGCGACGGGCAGAGAGGCCCAGAGCCACTGTTTTTTTTGAGACAGATTGCCAAAAAAAGCAAGGGTTTCTCACCATGACTACTCTTTGTCCTCCCGTTCCTGTACCTTCTACACCTACTTCAACTCCAGGACATGTTACTCAGGGTGGCACAACTGCCGCTCTCTTCTGCCGCTACTGCAAGTCTAAGACTCACGAGATTGAGCAGTGTCGAAAGCGGCCCTCTCACCGGTGGGGCGGCTCGAGTACCTCAGGTGGTTCTCGGGGTTCTTCTCAGTCGCCTCCGAATTGGGTCCTTGAGCTCACCAGACGGATGGATCGTCTGGAGCGTCGCGTTGCCTCTTCAGATCGAACTATGGTATCTTCTGCCGCCGCTCAGTCTCCTCAGCTACCACAACCAAGTACTCAATCAAGTTGGATTCTTGATTCTGGCGCCTCTTTTCACATGACACATGACTCTACTCATCTTAGTTCCTTGAGTTCGCTTCCTTTTCCTGTGTCTGTTCAGACAGCTGATGGTACTCCTCTTCCTATTGCTCGTCATGGCATTCTTAGCACTTCCCATTTTCATGTGTCGTCTGTTGCTCATGTACCTCAACTTCACTTGCAGCTTATTTCTACTGGCCAGATTACTGATCATGGTTGCCGTATCATTCTTGATTTTGATTCTTGTTCTGTTCAGGATCGTCGCACCGGGACTCTAGTTGGTTCTAGCCACCGGCTCCATGATCCTCCTCGCCTCTGGGAGCTTGACTGGCTACATCTTCCTCCCATTTCTACTTCGTGCTATTCGACTCCTACTGTTGATGCTACTCCTTTTATCGTCTCCACCTCCATTAGCTTTGCTCAGTGGCATCATCGTCTAGGTCACATGTGTAGGTCCCGTTTGTCATCTCTTGTTACTAGTGGAGTTCTTGGGAAGGTTTTTGGTGATACCTCCCTCTCTTGTATGGGTTGTAGACTTGGCAAGCAGATACAACTTCCGTATTCTGCTAGTCAGACAGTGTCCACTAGACCTTTTGATCTCATTCACTCTGATGTACGGGGCCCTGCTCTCTTCGTTTCGAAAGGGGGACATCGATATTATGTGATCTTTATTGATGATTTCTCTCGTTTCACATGGATATATTTCTTGGAGTCCCGTGCTCAGGTGCTTACTGCTTATCAGGCCTTTGCTACGATGGTTCGCACTCAGTTTGACTCTTCCATTCGTGTTTTTCGTGTTGACTCTGCTGGCGAGTATCTATCTCGTTCTCTTCGTCAGTTTCTTTCTGAGCAGGGCACTCTTCCTCAGTATTCGTGCACTGGTGCCCATGCTCAAAATGGTGTGGCCGAGCGTAAGCATCGTCACCTTCTTGAGACTGCTCGGGCACTATTACTTGCCTCCTCTGTTCCTCCTCAGTTTTGGGCTGAAGCTGTATCTACTGTTGTTTACCTTGTAAACATTCAGTCCTCTATCACTCTTCATGGTGTCACTCCACTTGAGCGTCTCTTTGGTCGACCGCCTCAGTATAGCCACCTTCATTCCTTCGGTTGTGTTGCCTTTGTTCTTCTCTAGCCTCGTGAGAGGATAAAGCTATCGGCACAGTCGGTCCGGTGTGTCTTCCTTGGGTATGACTCCGAGCGTAAGGGATATCGTTGTTGGGATCCGGTTGCTCGTCGCATTCGGGTTTCCCGTGATGTTACCTTTGATGAGTCTCGTCCTTTTTTCTCCGATGCTCCCTCCTCTCATGAGTCGATTGATTTTCTTGACTTAGTTTGGCCTTTGTCTGACTCCTCGTCATCATCCTCTCCTTGTTCTTCACCACCACCATCCACTTCACCACCTCCTTCTCCACCACTACCTCCACGTCCTCCCATTCTCTATCACTATACTCGTCGTCCGCTTCCTTCACCACCTTCCACCTCTTCTTCCCCTGTGCCTCATGAGTCTTCATACTCTGCACTCTCTCTTTCTGAGCCTTCCACATATCGAGATGCTATTGCTCATCCTGAGTGGCAATTTGCTATGGCTGAGGAGATTGCTGCTCTTGAGCGTACCCGCACTTGGGATCTTGTTCCTCGTCCTCCTTCTGTTGTTCCGATCTCGTGCAAGTGGGTCTACAAGATTAAGACTCGCTCTGATGGCTCTCTTGAGCGCTATAAAGCGCGTCTTGTTGCTCGTGGTTTTCAGCAGGAGTATGGTCGTGACTATGAGGAGACCTTTGCTCCTGTTGCGCATAGGACCACCGTTCATACTCTTATTGCAGTGGCATCTGTTCGTCAGTGGACTATCTCTCAGCTTGATGTGAAGAATGCATTTCTTCACGGCGAGCTGCATGAGGAGGTCTATATGCATCCACCTCCTGGCTATCCTGTTCCCGATGGCCATGTATGTCGTCTCCGCCATTCTCTCTATGGCCTCAAGCAAGCCCCTCGTGCTTAGTTTGAGTGTTTCACCTCGGTTGTCACTGCTGCTGGTTTTGTTGCTAGTCAGCATGATCCTGCTCTTTTCGTTCACACTTCCCCCCGTGGTCGTACCCTTATTCTTCTCTATGTGGATGATATGCTCATCACGGGGGATGATTCTGAGTATATTGCCTTTGTTAAGGCTCGTCTCAGTGAGCAATTTCACATGTCCCGACTTGGGTCCTCTTCGCTATTTTCTTGGGATTGAGGTCACATCCACACCTGATGGCTACTACCTCTCCCAGAGGAAGTATATTCATGATCTTCTTGATCGTGCGGGTCTTACTGATCACCGCTCTGTGGACACTCCTATGGAGCTTCACACTCGTCTTCGTGCCACCGACGGTGTTCCTCTTGAGGATCCCACTCGCTATCGTCACCTCGTCGGTAGTCTTGTCTATCTTGGCATCACTCGTCCTGACATTTCTTATGCCGTTCACATCCTGAGTCAGTTCATGTCCACTCCCACTAGTGTCCACTACAGTCATCTCCTTCGCGTCCTTCGATACCTTCGTGGCACTATCGACCGACATTTGTTTTTCTCTAGTTCTAGCTCCCTTCAGCTCCATGCTTACTCTGATGCTACTTGGGGTTCTGATCCTTCAGACTTCAAGTCCCTCTCTGCTTATTGTGTCTTCCTCGGTTCCTCCTTGATTGCCTAGAAGACCAAGAAGCAGACTGCTGTTTCTCGCTCTAGTGTTGAGGCTGAGCTGCGTGCTTTGGCTTGTATGACTGCTGAGGTGACTTGGCTACGGTGGCTCTTGGCTGAGTTTGGTGTTGCTCTCTCCTCCCCTACGCCTGTGCACTGTGACAGTACCGGTGCTATCAGTATTGCTCAGGACCCAGTGAAGCATGAGCTCACCAAACATGTTGGAATTGATTGCTTCTATGTTAGGTCGGCTGTCCAGAACAAGATAGTTGCTCTTCAGTATGTGCCCTCGGAGATTCAGCTTGCCGACTTGCTTACCAAGGCCCATACTCGAGCTCAGCATTGTTTTCTTCTTTCCAAGCTCAATGTCGTTGATCCACCTTGAGCTTGAGGGGGGGTGTTAGAGATATACTATATTGTATAATGGCTTATTTGTAAAGCTTTCCTTCTCTTGTACTATTGCCCTTTGGGCCCTTCTCTTGTACATATTTGCCCTATGGGCCTTTTGGAATGTATTGCTAACCTTTATCAGAGGACACACCATACTTGGCCATATTGGAAAAGGCTCACAGGACAAAAATATGAACACAATTTTAGACTACCACAAATACCTCTAAAATACATGCTCACACAAGGGAAGGGCATGTGAAGGTCTGAAGGATGCGTGGTATACAAGATACAACATCTGTGCATGATCATTGCCAGCAAGCAATAATAAAGTTGAAAGTTGAAATACGAGCTCATATGGAAATAAACCATTTAGTCAAATTTAGAGGAGATGTAAAAATTATCGCGTGTCTGTGTTATGTTAAATTGTTAATTAATACAAGTCAATGATTAACAGACAAATAGTAACCGAATCTGCAAATTTTACCTTCTCTAATGAGTGTCCACATAATGCCTTCATTGCACTGTTGAAGTCATCAAAGTTTTCGAATTGCACCCACACTTTGCAATTTAGTCCAGATATAATCTCTTTATTGGTTCCATCTTGTTTTGCTCCCCATTCATCATCACTGGAAATATTGAGGTTCCTGCCAGTTGGACAGAAGAATGTCAAGGAAAAGGGCATGCAAAGTTACCACAAAATGTAAAGGACAGTGCAGAACCTAATAGCAACAGTGCACTACTATTCAATAATCAATATTCATATTACCTTACAGGCTACTAAGACATATATGAAGTAATATATGTGCCAACAAAAATATGAAATGTTGGAATCTGTGGGTTACAACTTCAGTGAAGCTAACTTAAAGAACATCAATTAACAATCACAATTGTGGCCTAAGGCAAATTAGTAATGAAGACCTTAATGAAGCCCATTAATTTCTTGGGAAGTAATTACCCCTGGTTTCTCTTCACATTCATGAACACCCAACTGACAATATCCAAGAGCTGGAATTGTTCAGATTTGATCTTCACATTAAACGGTAGTTCCTTTAAGACTTCAATGCCAGATTTTGAGAAAAACAACATAGAAGACATCCCATCCCATCTCCTGTGCTGCCACTAGAACTAAAGTCCACAGATTGTTCAAATCGTGCTTGGATGTTATTCTCATTTTACATAATGTTAATAAGTTCAAACTTCAAATAATGTGTACTAAATACAATTATACAAATGGATCTAGAACCAGTAAATCAAGAAGGATTTTGGGGCAAATTATTTACACAAGTAGTGTATTTATTAGTCCATTATAGTGCCGAGTGCACAAGGATTTTGTGTCGTGTGGATTTTATGTGCATCATATCGACTACTACTAAATAAATTTATATTTTATCAATTCTACTTCCCAATCTTATTTATAGTTCCCAAGCTTCTTTATTCTGAATATTCAATATTGAACATAGAAAATATAGTCCCCTAGAGCCCCAACAGCCACTAACATCAGAAACTAGATGAACTGGTTTGTGTTGAGCTTAATTGCTAACTTGGAGCACCAGATCACACATTTTGAAATAAAACAGCAAAGAGCAAACAACATAAGAAAGAATAACTTATATATGGATGTAGTGAGGTAATTCCGTAATTCAAGACTTCAAGAGGTGCTGATTTTTATGCTCATATCAAAAGATGTGCATATCAGGAGTAAGAGGCAAGTAAGAACAAATATGATTCATTGATTCTACAAACAAACGAGAAAGTGCCAGGATGAACATTGAACAGAACTGAATCGAACAATTTCATTATGAATGCTCATAAGTCGTATCTACTAATAAGCTTAGGACTCTTTTGGCTTTATTAGCTTCCATGTGGCACTAATATTTTGCATCGTATCCCAGAGGTACAAATGGACTTACAAGATAATGAACTAAAGTCAAGAACACCAAAATGCACCTTATTTTACCAAGTGCTGAGAAAATAGTGTGTGTGACCAGAGTAGAGGCATTCGATGATATTCTCGTCTCAGCAAACCACCTGGATGGCACACCCCGGACAACAATGGTGTCCGGCCTTTTCGCTATCTTCCTCACAGGATTCCCTGAAACCAGCAAACATTAATACAAAACTCCACCTAGCAGAGAATCCAATCAAAACCAACGAATTCAAAAAACATTTCATACTGCTGCTGAGGAGCTCAGATGCATAGAAATTTTCCCATGATTTCTTCATTGCCCTGAAGTCATCGGAGGGCGGGATCTCGACGCTCATTCTAAACTTAACCCCCTCGAGGTTGAGTTCGATCCCAGCCAGCTTTTCGACCAGGGAACTCCTCCAATGAAAGTATTTCTCCTCCTCCTGTTCACGGGTCATCTCCTCTGCCTCGTCATGTCCCTTGCTGTTGCGGGGGCGGAGGAATGAGAGATCGCGGACGTGGAGGATGCCGGAGGCGACGGGTTCGTCGCGGCGGCGCTTATGCAGGTCGGGGAGGCTACGTACGGAGAGGTCGGAGTCGGGGAGGAGGGGGAGGGAGAGGGGCGGGTCGCGGAGGAAGGCGAGTAGCGCAGACTTGAGCTGCCACTCGTCGACGGGGCGGACGGAAAGGTCGGCGCGGAAGAAGGTGAGGAGAAGCTTGAGGCGCGGCGCGAGGGAGAGCCCGCTCGGGAGAGGGAGCGGCTCGGTCGACCGGAGGTTGGCGGCGGCGGACATGGCGGCGCGATGCGGAGACTCCGGGAGAGACGGCTTGCGGCGTCGGGTTGGACGCGAGGCAGGAGATGATGGGTGCGAGACTTGCAGCCTCACGCGTTGTGGACCGTCCGATGGAATATCGACGTGTAGATCGTAACCATCTAGCCTATAATATCGAGTTTGGATCTCTACGGCCCATAGAAGCCGGCCCGGCCCGTTAGGCCCAGGACAACAAACGAACGTTTTTCTTAATACTTTTTTTCGTTTTATATTTATTTTTAAAATTTACAAAAATATACTCTCATTTTTAAAATTTTAAAATAACTTACAGTCGTCCTCTGTAAGTATAAAAATAAAAACATTTCTAATTAAACTTTTATCTACAAATAAAAAATAATATAATAAAATTGCAATCCCACCACCCAAATGTCAAGCAAGTATAAAGATGGCAATGAGTCTATATCTATCGGGTTTGACTATCCCAAACTCATAACCGTTAGAAAAAAACTCCGTCGGATAACTCATATATACATACGGGTACTATTTCTCCTCAAACCCATACTCATGCGGGTAAAATATACTCATCGGATATCCATATCTATCAATAGACACCGTACTCAAAATAGCCTAACAAATAACAATCGTATATCAATTCCCACAAAAACAGTGTTTACCTTAATAGATCGATCACTCAAATTACATATATAAATAAACTCCCAAACATAATACATCAATGATTTAACCTACAACAATAGTAACAATGATTTAAACTCCCAATAATATAGCTTATCAGGTATGAGTACCCATCGGGTAACGGGTATGAATATTAGGAAATCATATCCATACCCCGCGTGCTCGTTAGGTACTATTTTTTCAATTAGTAGACCTGCGGATGAACAATTTGACCCGTATATGTACCCTAATAGAATAAAAACACATCAAATTTCGCTTTCGGGTACCCATTACCATCTTTAAAGGAGTAGCATATCTGTCTAAAACAACAACGAACGTTTTTGTTAATACTATTTATCCCGTCTCGAAATATTATAATTTAATATTTTATAATATAAATATAATACTAAAATTTAATATTATAATATAGAGAAAAATATCATATTATGAAATTTTTGTCATACTTAATTCCGTCCAATTAAATAAAGGAAAATTTCTCACATGTAATTATATTTTCTAAATTTTTTTAGATATTACTAATAATAACTACGGCAGCTCAGGTGACACATCGGTAATTTATTAAAAAACCGTAAAATTTTTCAAACCTCTCCGAGATAATTTAACTATTTGTCACTCTTAACATGTGTCAATTAATAGACCACATGTCAGTGACTCATATGACCCCACATGTCAGCGACTCAGAGTGACATTTTTGTTGCCACTCACATGTTAAAAGTGGCAAATAATTAAATCTCCCCTCCGATTCATCCTCAAAACCCAACTCAAACCCTCAAAACCCTCGCCCCTTTTTGCTAACGGTGGACCTCTCTTCTCCCGCTCCGGCGCGGGGCTGCGGAGATCTCTCCGGCGCGTTTTTTTGGTTCTGTTGGGAGAATTGTGGCGGGGCTGGTGGACTGATTCGGGTGGTGGTTGTGTTTTTTTCGGTTCTGGATGGCTGGATGGCTGCCTGGCGCGCGTGCAGGCGGCGAAGGTGTTGATGGTCGGCGCGGGAGGCATCGGTTGCGAGCTGCTCAAGACGCTATCCCTCTCCGGCTTCCGTTACATCCACATCGTGAGTTTTGCTGGCTACGTGTGCTTCTGACGTCCCCCTCTTACTCAGTTGTTAATTGAGCTATTCCTAGGGTTTTAAACCGTGTTGCTTGAATTGAGCTTTGGCATTTAGCCATGTAGATGGCTGCGTGGTGGATGGCTGGGGTGCCGCCTCTAGTTAGTTGCGGGATCTGTGATAGGGATAGTGTTGACCCAAGCTGACAAGTTGGTTTCTAGTGCGAACCAAGAGTCATCGTTCGAGGAATTACAGTCATGACTCATGAGATAACAATCCCTCAGGAACATTAGTACTCTTATATCATACTTGCAACTATGCTTGGCAGGGACTGTATTGGTTTTTAGTTGCTCCTTCTAAGAATTGTGCCTAGGGTATTCCTCTTACCTCGAGATGTGAATTGTTTTGCTGCTTGCCATGTTTAGTTCAATGCTGGTATGAAAGTTTTCCATTTACATTGCTTTCTCTGAGGTTGATAAATTGGACTCAGAACCAGTTTGGAAATGGGCTTTCTGGGGGTGCTTAATTTTTCTATTGATGCAACACTGTGTAGGTTACCATTGACAACCGATGTTTTTCTTGTTGGATTTAAATTGGTGGGTCTGTTTACAAACAAGAAAATAACACATTTGACCACAGTTGGCATGGCACTTGGAGTTAAATGATAAATCAATTCCTTTTCCCCAAATTTACACTTTTTTCATTTCTTTCCCTTATTTTACCTGCTTTTTTGATCTCATCTTCTTGCTACTGACATGCTAGTTTACATGCCTTTGTCAAGGGTCATTTTCCCTTGGTGTTGATGGAACTAATGAAAAATACCTCAATATTCTGTCAAATGGTGTACCCAAGGAATTTTATCTTTTTCTCTACAGATTGACCTGGACACAATTGAGGTGAGCAATCTGAATAGACAGTTCTTATTTCGGCAGTGTCATGTTGGACAGTCAAAAGCCCATGTAAGTAGAATCTCTCTATTTGGATATGATTAGGATAGCTATATGGGAGCTTTCCTTTATGTGTGTATTTGTTGTATTTACTTTATTATTGCTGCTTCTTATGTTGTTTGTGTCATCTGTTGCCAGGTTGCCCGTGATGCTGTTTTGAAATTTAGGCCAAATATAAATATATCATCATATCTTGCAAATGTAAAGGATTCTCAGTTTAATGTTGAATTCTTCAAGCAATTTAATGTAGTTCTGAATGGCCTTGATAACTTGGATGCTAGACGTCACCATAGTTGTCATGGCGTCGCTTAGGCGTCGCCTAAGCGACGATTAGGCGTCGAGGCGAACTCCGGCGGACGCCACGGCGGACGACTCGCCACAGTCGAATGTGGCGTCCGCCACAGCGCATATGGCGTCCGCCTAAGCGCATGTGGCGTCAAATGGACGCCATAATCCTTCGAGGCGACGCCAGGCACGGCGGCGAGGCTTCTGTGATGAGCCGCACCTCCAGCGCCGCTCCCTCCGCTTGTGCCTGCCACTCCCTCTACTGGATCCATTCCCCGCCGCTTGGATCTGCGCCCCAGCCGCCAGATCTGTGCCCCAGCCGCCAGATCTATGCCCCAGCCGCCGGATATGCGCCTCCACCGATGGATCCGCGCCGCCACCGCGTCAAGATCAACCGCCGCCACCGGGACTACTCGCCATGGGGGTCGGCCTTGCATCCCCCACTCTGCTCTGTTTGTCCCTCTCCGCTCTGTACTCCCTCTTGTTTAGGGTTTAGGGTTTTGCTGTTGCTGTGGTAGAAAATAATACAAAATAATACCTTCTATTCTCTGCTCTATTTTGCTGTTTTGTTGGAAATAAATCTGCTCTATTCTTTGGAAATACATATGCTCATACCATGAATAGGCTTACCATTTATTGATAATTTCCATATGTAAAGTTTTATATATATTTATGATTTCCATATATAACTAATCAGCTTCTCATATATTAATTATTTCTATATATAATTGATTAACTTTTCATATATTGATATTTTCCATATATAATTTATTAGCTTTCCATATATTGATGATTTCCATATAAAGATCCTATCATTTATAAGCTTTCCATACATAATTTTTCCATACATAACTAGTTGATTGCCTCTTTGGCTTATGTATGTTTGTATATACTGAATGAAATATAGACTTGTTTGACTATTTATATTTCATATGGTTCTAAATTTAATTTCCTATTATTCCAAAATTATTGTGACATGTACATTTACGTTAAGTGAGTATGGCGTCGCCTCGCCGCACGCCATACTCGCCTAAAAGGTGTGAAGGTAGTTTGGCGCCTCGCCTCGCCTCGTCGCCGTAACAACTATGGACGTCACATTAATCGCCTCTGCCTTTCTGCTGAAGTTCCTTTGGTTGAAAGTGGGACAACTGGGTTTTTGGGATAGGTGAGGTGATCAAATCATCAAATACCAGAAAGTTCCTTTGGTTGAGGTGACAAAAAATTTCATATGGATCACAGAAAGTTGGTTTCCCCCCTTCTCTACAAAATTCAGGTGCTTTTTTTTAATGGCCATCTAGAAATTATCTCGAGCTTAAATTATACTCCTTGTCCTTACAACTCAAATAAACTCCTGGTGGTAGCTTAACTGTTTTTTGGTGTACATTCATATAAATATGTCTTAGGATAGTAACCGTAGTTGTGTACATTTCATAATTTTGAAATGAGCATGAAATATATCAACTGCTGAATGTTGATATGTGATGCATGAACTACCTTCCAAAACTGAAGAAATGTTATGTCACCTTGAGTTTGAACACATACAGTTTAATTGTTGGTTTTTTGTGTTCTGGACTAATGAACAGTGTTTTTTCAACAATCTTGTTTAATTTATTTCACATCTTTCAACTGTACCAAAAGATAAGCTACTGGTGCTGATTGCTGACTAAATTAACTAATGAATCCATGCTATATTTTTCAAGTTAATGACTGCCTAAGAATACAATATTCCATATTTTGCAGGTTACTGTTCATGTCAAGGGTAAAACAGAGTGCTATGAATGCCAACCAAAGCCTGTCCCTAAGTCATATCCTGTCTGCACAATTACAAGCCCCCCATCAAAGGTTCCTTTTGCCCCACTTTCCTTTTGACTTTTATTTGTAGGATGCATTTGTACTGTCGAAATGTAACACATATCAATTTGGAATGTTTGTAGTGATATCGTCAAACGTATTTAAAATCTGATTGCTAGTATGCACATAAGCATTAAAACTTAAGGCATGGAAATGTTACCACTGTGTCATCATGTTTTTAAATATTTTTACTATCCTATACTCCATCCAGTCACAAAAACATTATGCATTGGAGTACATGCAATAATACTTCATAAAGTTAGCTATCAATATCTCTGGATTTTTCGATTGGATATACAGATTAAACAGATATGGAATGGGTGGATTTGTCCAAAAAGTACTTTTGCAACATTACCATACTTTATAAATATAATATAATTTTATTTGTCAAATATGAGTTTTGAAGGCTGTGTCAGTGCCCAAAATACCACTTATTGTTACTGTTGGGACTAGGAGTTGATAAAAGAATTGATTGTGAAGATGTGTAGTTAAACTGTGTCATTATCCATTATTATCCAAAACGATAGATTGAAAAGAGTGGGAAATTATACATTATGAATCAAGCATAAATGCATTTTCTCCCATGTTTTCTGTATTGTATCCAAATCCCTCTAGTTCTCTCATCCCAATGCATGTTCATCTCCCCCTTCTAA
Source organism: Zizania palustris (assembly GCA_019279435.1). Taxonomy (NCBI): domain Eukaryota; kingdom Viridiplantae; phylum Streptophyta; class Magnoliopsida; order Poales; family Poaceae; genus Zizania; species Zizania palustris. The sequence continues at coordinate 71,255,927 of JAAALK010000079.1, read as the reverse complement.
CACCCTAATCCCTTTGTGTCCATGCAGATATCTTGGAATCCTGAAAATACTAGGTGTATTCCTGTAACAAGCATCTGCTCACTTTCTTTTGGCAATTTTATGTAACTAAAAATCGAAATCTCAACAATCAACATGCTAGTTTATTGTTTTGTGGTAACACTAGTGAATTGTCAACCTTTGCAGTAAGCTTCGTACTGCCTGATCAATTTTTTATGTTAGCACGAATGGCTGATTTCTTCTCCTTTTTACAGTTTGTTCACTGCATCGTTTGGGCAAAAGACTTGCTTTTTGCAAAGCTGTTTGGAGACAAAAACCAGGATAATGATCTTAACACACATTCAAGTGAAAATGGAACTTCAAAATCAAATGTATTTGAAAGGAACACAGATGAAGATCTCTATCAATATGCTAGGAGAATCTATGATCATGTCTTTGGTTACAACATTGAAGCTGCCTTAGAAAATGAGGAAACTTGGAAGAATCGAAGAAGGCCGAATCCCTTGTACATCAGTGATGCATTAAACGAAGAAGATTCTCGGCAAAATGGTAGCTCACATGACTGCAGTAATAAGCAGGAAGAACCATCTGCTATGGTGTCTTTGGGTCTTAGAAATCCACAAGAGATATGGAACCTTGCTAATAATTCAAGGGTGTTTTTGGAGGCATTAAAATTGTTTTTCGAAAAAAGGGAGAAGGTTTGTATGGTTTCTGTTCTGAGTTATGTAACCTTTAAAAATATCTTCCATTGAGAAAGCTAGGTTTTATGTTTTCCAGGAAATAGGGAACTTAATTTTTGACAAGGATGACCAATTGGCTGTTGAGTTCGTTACAGCCGCCGCTAATATCAGAGCCTCCTCTTTTGGAATACCTCTGCATAGCATTTTCAAAGCTAAAGGTGTTGCAGGGAACATAGTTCATGCTGTGGCAACAACAAATGCTATAATAGCGGATCTGATTGTTATTGAAGCAATCAAAGTGCTTCAGGGTAATTATAAAAAATATAGGTGACTGCATTTCTTTTATTTGTTGCAGCTATTTACGTGTCTTTTCTACTTAAGGAAGTACAGGTCAGTCAAAACTCAAAATACTTGTTTTCTGTATATGCTAATATACTATTTTCCAGTGTCCTAATGCAGCATCCTGAATTTTTTCTTCAAAAATTATTAATCAGAATACACATAATATAAACCACCATTACAAGAACCTGCATCATGATGATTCTTATTTGGATTTGCCCTTTTTCTTTTCCTCTCTTGTTCAGTGCCAAAATAAAACTTAAAAAACATAAATATAACAATCCTATAGTTAGATCTTAAATGTATGTATCCAAAATATACAAGCAATAATATATTGGAAATGAATTCAAATAAGGTGCCAACATATAACAATCCTCTCTACTTTTCTTATTTGGATTTCCCCTTTCTTTCTCTCTCTTGTCCAGTGGCAAAATAAAACTTAAAAATATAAATATAATGAGAGGTGTCAATACTGGGAGGTGGGAGCCCACACCTAAGTTGCTCCCAATTTTCCAGAATTTAATGGCACTTCGTTTGTTAACATTTTTACAGGATGACATATTGTCTTGAGCACCCTTCAAGGAAGATGCTATTGATGCCTGTTGAGCCTTTTGAACCTAATAAATCATGTTATGTCTGCTCGGAGGTATTTTGCACTTTTTTGGCTATAATATTCTTATGTTTTGTTGCACTCATTCAGTGGTAACTCAAAACTGAAATTGAATGCATCAGACCCCTCTTCTTCTGGAGGTTGACACAAAGAAAACAAAGCTAAGGGAGGTCATCGACAAGATTATAAAAAGCAAACTTGGGATGAACCTCCCTTTGGTAATGATGGGCCATACACTTGTATTTGAGGATGGCGATGGCTTAGAGGAAGACGAGGCTGCAAATTATGCATTAAACCGTGAGAAGGTACTACCTTCCTTATCCCTATATTGTTACTGTTTCCCCTTCAAGGCAGGACAATTGTGCACCAGATGGAATTCATTTCTTTTTTAACCTATGGTCCTGACAGTTTTAAATTGTTACTATACGCTATTCATTTGTTGCTAGCTTAGTGTCGATTGGTTTTTGCAGGTCTTGGCTGAACTTCCAGCTCCAGTTATTAATACTACAAAACTTACTGTTGAGGATTTCCAGCAGGAATTATCATGCAGCATTAACATTAAACATAGGTTAGTTCCTGCTTTTCACTATGCAGCTTATTCCTTGTTTCTTCCTAAAAGCCTTGCGTGTTGACCTCTTTGTGCCTGAGAAATGTGTTTCAAAATGATACGGATCTGTATGTTTCATACACAATATATATATATATATATATATATATATATATATATACAAATGCTATCCTACACTACAGGTATATAATAGCTATTCTACCGAGAAATCTACTACTGAGAAAAAAGTTGTACTCAATTGTTATTCTACTGAGAAATCTACTACTGAGAAAAAAGTTGTACTCAATTGTTCTACTGAGAAAATTTACTACTGAAAGTAGTCGGTATAGAATAGTTATTCTACACACGTGGGGTAGAATAGCGCTCCCATATATATATATATATATATATATATATATATCAAGGCAGTTTGGGCATCTTATTACCCTGTGCTACATCGTATGATAACTTTTGTGATAATAAGTGAAATATCAGTGTTCAATGTATCTTCTAAACTGCTTGCAGTCTTTCACTAATGGAAATGTCCCAACCTTTTGAAAAGATAGAATTGGATAGAAACTGCTTGCAGGATTCCAGTGTAATGTTGTTGACTCATTCCATGCTTTACTACATGGATATAATTGCTTTGCCATATTGTGCTAGATAGAATTGGATAGCTGCATGCTATTATAATTTTGTGAAGTGTACACATACAGTTATCTACTCTTTCAAGGGGTAGACTGATATTTTCAGTGATCAATACAGGGAAGAGTTTGATGACGGCAATCTTGAGGATATATCCACTAAACCTGGAATGAAGCGCAAGCTGGATGAAATATTAGAATCACAGGAAAATTTTGATGCTTCCAGTAATGCTCAAGTTGTTTATGATGACCACGACGACGATGATATTGTTATGCTTGATGAGGACCCAAATTTAGCTAAGAAAAAGAGATTGCAATAGCCGCCGTTCATCTCACTGTTCCAGGGATAACAAGCTAACAACAGTTGACTCCCACTATTATGGCTAACACATTGCTCCAAAGTAACATCTTTTGTAACTTAACAATGTCGTGATGCTAGGGCTGATGATGTTCAGCTACCAGTAACTATACCCGGAGACATTTTTTTTTTTTTGCTTTAGATACAGTGTTGTAGGAACGTAATTTGTAGAATTTAGGCGCAGGAGCAACTAATGCCTTGCTGACAGTCAGCTGTAAGGTTGTACTTGTGTTTGTCAAGATTGGAGCAACGGTGATGATCTTTTTGTCTATGTTAAAATTCAAGTTGATGATCGCATCTACCACTCCTTGCAGTTTCCCCCTCAATGGATGCCTTTTGATGATGTCTCCTAGTGCGTGCTTGTTTGGAATGCTTATGTATGTCTCTAGTGCATCTATACTTAGGGAAGCTAAATATTCTATACCAACTATGCTTAGGGAACTAAATATTCTATACCAACTATACTTAGGGAAGCTAAATATTTTATAGGAATTATACTTAGGGAAGCTAAATATTTTATAGGAATTATACTTAGGGAAGCTAAATATTTACAAATGGTTACAAACAAAAAGGAAATATTTCAACTATCAAATAATGCAATGCTATAATAGTACACAATCAAGTCGAGCCACTATCATAGTTCCTACATGTATGCAATGTCATGGGTTGGATCCATAGCGTGATAAACACTAATTATTTCATCATTGATTGATTGATTGCTAGTCAATACCGTCCTATTTATAGAGCTACTTATCTCTTTAAATAACTCTCTAATCTGCTATTTTAAATGAACAATTAATCTATCCCTAATTACTATAGTACACACAGGTACAGTTCACGTGGTTGGACCTAGGCTTGGTAGCCTTGGCCTACAGCCCATGACATTACATTCCTCCTTTCGAGTAGCTCATCCTCAAGATGCGGGATGACCTCAAACCTAACTCGATGCCTAATAAAATAAGACTCAAGCCTTTTATATCTCAATTTGCTGCAATATTTAGAATGAAAAGACATCATATCTTGAAACTTACAGGTCTAGGTGGTCCCCATCCTAATGCTCTGATTGAAAGGATAAGTCTTAGGCAAAATAAAAGTCATGCGTGAGGTGGGGACTCACCTACAGATGGTTCTGTTCGGCATAGATCCATCATTTGCATCATCGCAGAGGCCGTCGTGATTGTTGGATAGGAACGATACTCCTCTCTTCTTGGAAAGCTACCACGCCAGTGCCTCTGTGTCGACGCATCACTTAGGTCGCTAAGAAGATGAGTGACGATATGGCACGACAACTACCAATGGAGGTGACTGGTGTGTTATTGTAGCGACCGATGTTTTCATCACCATATCTATCATTGCATGTTCAAAATACCTTTTCTCCACCTCTTGCTTTGTATGCCGCTCTACCTTTTTCATCGCACACTCCCCCTTATTGTTATCCCATGTAGTGTTGCGAAGGTCACCGGTGGGTGAAGGGGTCAGCAATAGTGGGGGTTTTGCCTTGGTATTGCCGGCACAAGGCATGTAGGAGGCCACACTCTCGCCCAAGCCGTAATTCTACCATCTCCATGAAACGCCTCTAAGGGGGTGCCATACTCGTGTTCAACATGAGTATACCACTATTGTAACTTAACAGACTTGTTAGATAGAGTGTTGCAACCCAAACTTTCTCCTATTCAAGGGAGCGTTGGCCACGAAAGAATTACTCACAATGACTCAGCCATGTGAATGGATCTTCCTTCCCATCATATGTTAGAAAACCCCACTTGTGGTAGCATATCACTCAACCATGCTCCTGCGAAATGTCGTCCGATGAGATTGGCCACCCAAGGATCCTCTTGCTGCCATCTCTATTGTGGGCCAAAACCCTTTCTACCTCGAGCATTTGCTGCCTCAATTCTATTGCTTCCATCTTCTACATCATCAATGATAATTGAGCAGTAATTGTCGCAAGGGCATCTTTATTACCGCTGGATGTCATATCCATTGGTCTAGGAGGTGGCTTTGATACCAAGTTGTCATGAGTTGGATCCATGATGTGATAAACACCATCGAGACGATAGCCGAGTGATGACGACTATTAGGGATGAGATGTATACTTAGGTTAGGAAGAAAAATATTGGGCTGAGAGATTAGACTAATTGATTGATTGATAATCAATATCACCCTATTTATAGAGCCTACAAGACTTATCACTTCAATTAACTTTGATATAATCTACTATTTTAAAGGAATAACTAATATATCCCTAATTACTACCGTACATCAGGTATTGTTCATGCTACAGTACCCACACACGATACTATCCCTAATTACTACAGTACCCATGACACGCAAATTGTCATACAAGATGTATTATTGTATCCTAATTCAATTTGTATACTAAAAACCATGGTTGATAAAGTATATATTTGATTGAGTTTTAGATTTAAAAAAGCTATTGTGAGTTGTGAAAAAGATATTATGAGCTGTGAGGTATGGAAAAGTTGTAATATTATTTGGTATAAGACATAAGAAAAAAAAGAAAAAATAGTATGCCACTAATGAATGGCATGTTAGATAATCATCATCTAACTTTAAGCTGAGAATATGCAAAATCTAGTATAGAGGCAACTTTTATTTTGTACATGTAAAGCCTAGTGCATTTCAAAAATTTAGGTTGATGTGTGAGCTGTTTTGGTTCATCTTTTAGCTTTATAACAAAAAAGCTGGTTTAAAAAAACAAACCAGGCATACCCTAATTTCTTATCTTTATTAAAGATAACGAATATGAAAAAGTGACACTTAAAAATGTGTCCTCTCTCCCACCTAAAATTCTAGATTGTACTATACATACATCAAACCCATACCACATGTTGCATACAAGGTGATTTTCTAGAATGTTAATGTATTTTAAACTTGGCATGATCGCCTAGTCATCCTAGTATCGGGATGATAGAAAAATTATGAGCAACACTATTAGTCACAATATGAGCACGACTAAATTCCCACAATATTTGGATTTCTTGTACATAGCTTGTGCCTCTAGGAAATTAATTTTGAGGCCATCTTCCCTCAAAATTATGACTGAACCACTCAAATTTCTTGAAGGTATTAAAAGAGATATACATAGATCCATTCAACATTCATCTAGACCATTCATATATTTCAATGTTTTGATTGATACATCTATAAATGGTCTAATCCAAGTCTCCATTCAACTCGCTACCATGTATTTGCAAAATTGATTGCTAAGTTATCAAACTAAGAGCACATCATCTTAAACATCATATAAAGTTCATAAGAAAGGACAATATTGTTGAATTTTCATTTCAAGCCTTCAATGATTATTGTACGATATAAGGAATTTAAGTTCAACACTATGTCCTATATATCCACACTAAAATAGTTTAATAGAATCCCTTATCAAGATAATCAAGCTCATTGCTAGACCATTGTTGCATAACTATAATCTTCCAATATATTGTTGGGGTCATGTAGTTTTTACATGCTTCTAATTTAATAGAATTGTGACCAAATGCATGCTATACAACTTTCTCATTACAAATATGATATGGAAATCCTCCTAGTATTTTCCAACCATGGAAATTTAGTTGCATTGTATACATACTAATCTCACCACCAAAGCATATATATGTCATGGATACGGGTCTTGCCCAATATAAGCATGAACAATCGTGTGAACAATACCTACCTGGTACTATAGAAATAGGATAGGGATATGAATCCTTAGAATATAAGTCAACTAATTAGGTTATCTCTTAGCTAAATTGCAGGATAATTAGTAACAAATCAATCTATTATTACACATGAAGTTGTACTAGACTATAAATACAATAGCGACCCACACCTAGGAACATAAGGAATAAAAAGTTATTTTCTATCTATTCTTCTTCTATTCAGCCGACTAAGGGGAAAGTTCCATGCAGCTCCTATCTCCTCTACCAGCAAGAGAGAGAGAGTTCAATGTCGTTCAAGAGAGAAAAGTTCAATGTCACTCCTATCTCTTCTATCTGCAAGAGAAAAAGTTCCATGCCGCTCTTATCTTTTCTATTTGCAAGGGAGAAAGTTCTCAGGTGCTTCTATCTAATATTCCGATGAGAGAGGAATAACCTCAAGCCATGGCTACCCACAACTATTGGTTACGAAGCTCGAGTTCCCAAAACCTAGATCATAACAATATCCTTGAGCCCTTATATAAAATTGGGGATCTACGTGGATGTATTTATCTACGTCGATCATAAAATACATGGAACTCCTTACAAAGGATTTATTCACAACCTTGTACACTAATTGTATCTTCAATGAAGATCATTTCCTAACATTATGGGGAGACTTTAGTAACACAATGAATGCCATGAAATAAATTGGAATGCTCAAGACATCTCAAAGCAAGATCCACAAATCTGAACTTCAAATTCAGGGTATCATCAATTTGCTGAATAATGCAAATAATTTGTCAAATGTATTTACTGATGACAAAAGTACAAAATCAAATCATCCTACTAGGAATGTACCAAAAAGAACTTATGAAACTCTGCAATCTTGCTTGAAGTCAAAACTCAATTAAGCACGAAATTCATTGGAAGTGTTTTTTAGATAGGCAGCTAACAGAGATTTGTATCATAAAAAGGTTCTATGAAGTTACAGAGTTTGTTTAACTGTCTATGTTTTTAAGCAATGCATAACCAGTGGAAATGGGGAAAAACTAACTTTCTTTGTTTTCTTTTTACTTACTGAAGTGATATTACAACAACCAGCTGAATGAACGTAAGCATCATGTCTATTCAATCGATTGAGGGGTCCGACATGCTCTCTGGCCTTTATGCACTGCACATCTTTTCCTGCCTGCAATTGGCTGATTCTTACAAGGTGAACCATCAGACGCTCGAGCACCACAGATGGATGGCCATCCTGAGCTTCTGGAAAATGGTACAGATGAAGCATCAGTGACCTTTATTCCTTGGTGCTCGTCGCATCTTTTCCTTCCTGCCATTGGTGTGGTTTTGCAGAATCCGGTATCTGTTTCCACCCCACAGATAGTTGCTGCATCGTCTGTTACTCTTCTCTGCCATCCTGGACCTTTCGATGAACATGACCTGGTTAATTTCTGTGCTTTGAGCAACTCGAACCACATTCTTCCAGAAGGCTGATTCTCCAGGGACTGATATTCAGCTTGAGAAGACCCATCTCCACAGAGTTTGCCGCCTGCCATGATGTGGAGATTTTCTTCATTCTGGAGCAAATCAATGAGTCCAGATGAAGGTGCTGCTTTGCAGTCATTATGCAACCGACATTCTTGGCTTCCTAAAATTACTTTGTTATTGCAGCTGTCATTATTTTTTGCTTCACAGAAATCGACGTCTCCAGAGGTTTCATGTGTTCCATCTTCTGTATGAGGTTCTCCGGTTTTCATTTCCCTTGATTCAAAGCTATTCCATGGCCTTGACGATTCCTTCACAGTTGCAGGCAAAAGTTTAGAGAGGAGTCCACCGGTTTGCTGTGCTTTATCCAAATCGCTTTCATTTTCGGTTAGTGCAGGTATGGATTCACCAATTGGAATCTCAACTTGGCAAGAGTAGCTATAAGAGGAGCCTTTAGGATTGACTGTGATTTTTCCTAGTCTTCTACCTTTGTGTAATTCACACCTCTTCCTTCCTTGCACTGGAGCCTCAAGACAAGAGGAGCCATCTTCCAGCATCCCTCCACAAACAGTGCTAGAATCTCGTGCTGGTACATTTCTTCTTTTTATAACATCGACTTTTTTGACTTTGTATCCTTCGGATCTTCTACATGCTTGTCTGTTACCACAACTATTACCTTCAGATTTGTTTTTCCACTGAATACCAATTTCCTTGTCGACATTGTCATCAGCCTTAACTAGCTGAGGTCTGAAGCCAACAAATGTACGAATGCTTGGGAGCATATTTTTCATAAAACCAGATGAGATGTCAGCCGACCCACTTCTGTTTATCTTTATACCTGCTTTCTCTCTGAACATTTCCTGTTTTAACTGCCGTACTCTGCTAAGCAGAGATGATCTATGATTGGATGCTCCCTGTTCCAACTTGATAAGTATTTCATCACGGCGACAAGCACCGTTCTGAATCTTGTTCCATGCATAATCAAATACTCTCAGCAGCTGAGCCTCAGTCTTCTCAGCTTCTTTTTTGTTATCCATCTGTTTGTTTGCATAGTAGCAAAGACACATTAGAATAGAATTACAAGTCAATACAACAATGCAATTCAGTGCGAATTGCTACGAATGAAAATTATGTAACAAGATTCATAATGGACCCCATTGTTTTGCAAAAGATTCTAAAGAAACATTCAGGGATGCCACTTATTGACTACATCCATCACATTTCTTATGGACAATGTAACAATTTAAGTATTTAACTAGTTAAAGGTGACAAGAAGAACCTTGGCATCCAAACATTTTTTTTCACAAGCAAGTATAACAAATTGGGTAGTTATTATTGTAGACTACATGGTAGACAATGCAGTGCTGAAGGTAAAAATTGTAAGAAACAATGAAGGTAAGACTAGAGAATTATATGCACAAACAATGATAGCCCATATCTGCTCAAATCATTTTGTAAGAACATTCCTATAGGCTGTAGGTCATGGCATATTTAACTATAAAAATTAATTGGATATCATGCAGATATGAGAGACCATTGTTTTGTTGATTTTCTGTGCACAGTACAGTTCAAGGATCCATTTCAGATAATCAGATTTCTTATCAGAAGAGAGGAAAAAGCAAGCATAAAAATCTCTTACGAGAGCACATCGAAACACCACGGAGTAACCTCTGGCGAACACTTCCCTGAACAATCCAGGCCCCGACGCAAACAGATTCTTCTCAGATTTATCAACAGGAGGCAGCGAATTCCCACCGTCCAAGTGCGAACCTGTCCGACCATACTGCTGAAGCCTCGCCCTGACATTGTCAGCCTGCCCGAGGTACACCACGACGACGCCACTGGATACATGTCGCCGAGTCCTAATACCTTCATCGGAAGCTCTCGCGACACCCAGCTCGTAGAGGCCAGGGAAGTTCTCCGGGAGGTTAAGCACCCGATACCTCTGGACACCTTCCTTGCCGGCGGAATAGTCCTCCCAGTCCGAAAACCCGACGAGAACCTGCCAATTGGGGAGTTCGAGAAGTAGATCAGATTCGAATCGAGATTCAGAGATTTCCCCCCACCAATTCAACCCCGGAATTTCGGCATACGAGGCGCTAGATGCAAATCAGGGAGTTCTGCCAGACTCCATGCATCAGATCTCGTCAGCTGTGCTCCAATTTTGGAAGCTCGCGGTCGCATATGGCGAGGACGTGTCAGGCAGCAGTACGTACCTTCCATGGGGAGAAGAGGGAGTCGTGCTTGGTGCGGGGGCAGTCCTCCCGCTTCAGCCTTGCGGAGACAGCGGCGGAGGCCGCGGGCATCGCTCAGCTGCCTCGTACCGACGTGCTCTCAGCGCCGCCCCTGCCGCGCCGCCGGCCGCATCGCCGCTGGGAGCGGGCTCGTTTGAAAATCTCGGCTTCTTTGGTTGGGAATTGGGTGGGCGGTGGGCCGTGCCCGTACGGCTCAACCCGACCCAGAATTTCTACACATCTGGTTAGGAGGAACCGGTTCCTTGACGTCGGGACCGACTGGCAGGTGCGATCCGCACCGTCCATGTAGATCTGACATGTACATTCGTATTTCTAATACCTATCGGATCAAAATCCGATGCTACGGAAAGATCAATTGTCTTTTATAGTCCATAGTCAGTAAGCCTGACGATACCTCTCTCACGCTCTCACGTCCATCGGATCGAAATCCGACAGTACGAAAAGGTCATCTTTCACACCCATTAAATCAAAATCCGATGGTATAAAAAGTTCAATTGCCCTCTACAGTTAGTAAGCATAACCGTAGCGATCTCATTTTGAGATCTCTTTGCCGATCTCATTTTGAGATCTCTTTGCTGTGCACGGTGCCGTTGGATTAGTGATCGATGACCCAGATCAAGTGTGGCAGAAAAAACTCTGGGAATTTCATACTAGCCGTTCGATCTGCGGTGTGACGGCTCAAATCGTGCAACTATAGTACTCTTTGATTTTTTCGAGTCATTTTTAAACTTTAATTAAGTTCAAAAATACATATATTAGCATCTATCATATTAAATAAACATACTCTTGAGATATATTTCATAATAAATTCAATAAAAATAATTTGATATTTTCATCGTTGGTATATTTTTAAAAAAATGATCAAAATTAGAAAACTTTGATTTGTAAAATATTCAAACATGAACAGGGCGAATATTAACGAAATAATGCTTGCAAATTGCAGTGAGCTATTTTTCCTTTTTTTTTGTGTGTGTATCATTTTTATGGGGGTGAAAATTGTACTTCCAGAGCACAATTTCTTCAGAGCACGATGTCTCAATTGCAGGATTGTTCAAAGTTTGAATATATACAAATATTAATTCTAAGACAAAATCGTAAAGCCAGAACTGTACAATTGCTGATACTATGCATATATATAAATATACATATACATACAGTTTAATACAAGCATGTCACATCAGCATTTCGTCAACTAGGCAGCAACAACAAAGCGCCATGAAGCTGCATCACACAAGAAACGGCATGAGAATAAATTCTACATCATAATTCCTCGCCCAAAAAATGAATTGTCATGCCGTAATACGCGGCATTTAGACTGCTAATTGCGAATTTTAAATTTAATTGTATGCAGATTTGTACAAATCTTCTTAGCAATCATGCAAACTTGCAAAGAGATGTAGCCCCTCAAAATGTATGCCAAATGAAATTCGAAAAATTGGAGAGCAATTTCAACATAGAAGGTACTCACAATCCTGCGACGAAGCCGCATTTGGGCGCCGGGGGCGCCTCCGGCGGCTCGTGCGGCGACGGAGGCGTCATCGGCCCTGAAAATCCACACCGCGACGCGATCAAACCGGCGAAAATTTCTCCGAGCGCGGGCCGATTATAACTCATCCCATCCCATTTCGCCAACAGCGAACGGATCCATCGAAACCGACAGGCGTGCGCCGCCGCCGCCGTCGTTGGGGCGAAAAAAACGACGGGCGATCAAAAACACCGCGAGAGGTTTTCTCCCTGGGATCGCATTTACCTTGCGCTCCGTCGTGGTGGAAGCTGTTCATCCGGTGCTGCATCTCTCCGCGACGCGACGCCGTTTGCTTCGCAAGAAACAAATCTACAGACGAGAGGGGCTCCCTCTCCCCTCCCCTCCCCTCCTCTCCTCCCACCCACCAAAAAAAAGGAAGGCGAAGACGAAGGCGAACAGGCGATCAAACCGACGAAGTACAGCACGGTTGAAGTAACCGACCCGGGTGGGGTAAACGCGACAGGGCGGTTAGGGCCGTAACTGCTCGGTTAGGATTTAAATTATGCAAAATTTGAAATATAAATTTTGAATTCAGTTTTTTGACCATGTTTGAATTATAAATTTAAATGATGTGTCATGGGTATGTTGGGAAGTACGCTTAACATTGTAGTTCTAACGAGATTTGATATCAGTCCAACAATTCTTTTAAAATTTATCCCTTATATCTCTTATATATTTTGGTAAATATGGAGTAATTTATCGATTCAAAATTTGAGATAGGGAATAAATTTCGTTACCTACATTTGAGGGATGAGGAGCGGGAAATAAAGAACGAGATAGGGTAGGGAATGAAATAGAAACACGTTCCTTTTTAAAAATCAGTTTTTTTGAATTAAATGGCAACCGGTTTGATTTGACAGTTACCGATGGCGATGATTTATTTAAAATGAGAAAAATAGAAAAAACATGGAAAATGTAGAAAAATTATAAAATATAGGAAAATCTGGAAGTTTTGTAGAAATAAAAATATAATTTATGATAAAATAATAAAATATTTGGTATGATATTTATTATTTTGTGTTCAAATAAAATGACAGAGTACGACACATTTAGTATTAGCTTTTTTTTTGAAAAAGATAAAAACAGAAAACTGTATGTATTGGGCCGGACCAATCTTTTCTTTCTTTTTTATTTTTACCGATGTTATTTTGCTCATAAATTTATGAAATTTAAATATTTTTAAAAAAAATCGCCATAAATCACCTAGTATTTATATGATTTTTTATACAACATTTCACTGTAAAATGGTTGAAAAAGTATGTTATAAAATTTGAGTGAAACTTACAAGACTCTTGAATTTAGATCATGTTTCATTGGTTTCATTTAAATTATACAAAAAATTATAAAATTTATGTAAGTTCAACAATGTATCATGGTGCAGAGCAAAATTCAATTCAATACATTGTTAAACATTTTAAAATAAATTTAAATATGTTTTTTTATTTTTGTAAGAATTTAATTTAAATCCTATAAACTTCGTATATGTTTCAAAAGACCCCTATTTTTTCTAAGAAGATCCGTTTTTTTAAAGCCATGATTTTTTTAGAATTTAGTTAAAATCATGTAAAATTCGTATATGTTAAAAAAGACCCCTGTTTTTTTTGAAAAAGGAGACATGTTTTTTTTAATCCATGATTTTTTTAGAAGACCACGAAGGTTCGGCTTTGATTGAAAGTCGGGTCTAGTATGGATCTAGACCAGTACTACTCTTATCTGACTATGCTCAACGTAGGACCTTTTATCAAGAATTTTAAAAAAACAAATTTGTATGTCAGATTCGAAAAATTGTAAAAATAGCATCTGATCGGTCAACCATCGGTTGACTGACAGTTAGTCGATACTTAGTCGGCTGATTGGCGCTCGAAACGCGCCGCGGCGCACCACGCTGCGCCTGCCCCTCGCCCCCTCGCCTCCTGGCCCCTGCGCCGCCTCGCCTCCTGCGCTCGTGCACCCCCACGACCCCTCGCCTCCGGCGCCGCCTCGCTGACCGCGCCCACGTGCGCCCCCGTGCCCCATCCCGCCCCCTCGCCTCCTGCGCCAGCCGGCCCCCTCGCCCGCTGCCCGCTGCCTTGGCTCCTATCCGTCCACATGGCGCATGGGGCGGGGGCGGCGTGTGCAGGGCCGGTCGGCACGGGAGGCGAGGGGGCGAGGGCGTGGCGTGGGGGCGCGGTCAAGGGGGGAGGTGAGGGATCGCGGGGGCGCAGGAGCGAGGGGTCGCAGGGGTGCGGGAGGGAAGGAGGCGCGGAGGCCGAGAGGCGAGGGGCGCGGGGCTGGCGCCGACCGAGGCGCGACGCGTTTCGGGTGCCAGTCGAGCGACCAAGTGCTGACTGGCTGTCAGTCGGCTGATGAGCGGCTGACCGGATGCTATTTTTGTAATTTTTTGTATCCGACATACAAATTTGATTTTTTTTTAAAAAAAATACTAATTTTAAAAAATCTTTTATGAAATCCGGTACCAACTATTCATGTTTATTTCACAAACATCCTTAATTTTTAAATGCGATAATTCACAATAATAAAGCGTATAACATGCATGCGACAGCCTAATAAGCCGTGTATCCTCATGTCAGAATTCAGATGCTTATTGTTTTCCTCGAATTGAATTCTATTAAGCTGATGGATAGCTACACGCCTACACATCTCGTCGTGTTTTGATTTGTTTCTCACAACCTCCTGCTGCTCTCGAGCCTCATGTAGCCGAGGATGCAGTTGGCGTATGCCACGTTCTTGAGCGCCTTGCCGTGCCACCTGCCGACGGCGGCGACGCCGGAGCGGACCGCCTCGAGCATGCAGTCGGCCGTCTTGACGACGCTCCTGACGCCCATGGGCAGCGACAGGTAGGGCGCGTTGAAGAGGTGGAACTCGAGCGACGCGGCTGACGGCTGGGGCTGCTGCTGGTGGCGCGGCGCCATGAGCATCCTGCCGATCTGGCGCGCGAAGCCGGCGCCGAGGGAGTGGCCGCAGAGGCAGACGTTCTCCGAGCCGAACCTGTCGATGGTCGCCCTGAGCGCCTGCAGCGCGCCGGCGAGCCGCGCCGACCCGCGGAGGCTGTTCCGCGCCAGCAGGCGGAGCTCGTCCTCGACGTCGCGGCGGATGGTCGGCGCGCGCAGCAGCGTGCCCCGGAACGCGATCACCGCGCGCGGCGGCGTGCCTCCGCCGCCGTCTCCTTCCCCGCCGTCAAGCGCCGCCGCCTGGTGGTCCCTCTCGAAGATGGCACCGAACACGGAGCCGTCCCTGTCGTCCACCAGCTCGTGCGCCAGCCTGTACCTGAACGGCTTCCACCACTGCTGCGCCACCGCCGCCGCGTCCCTCCTCTCCTGCCTCTCCAGCTCCAGCAGGTACACGGCCTCGATCAGACACGCCATCACCATCCTCCTGTAGTCATCGTCCCTCCTGCAATCAGCAAACATCGATCAGTATTCCGTCCCCCCACCCCACATCTATCTCTTCGCAGTTAATTTGCACACGAGCTCATGCATGCGCGGCCGTCATTGCTCACCAGCTCGTGTTCGTGAGCTCCCTCCACGTAGACGAGTATGCCATGCCCGCATCATGCGCCGCCATTGCCGTGCCTCGCTCAAGTTCTGGACGACGCTCTCTGCGCGCCCTGGAATGCGTAAGGAAAGTGCATCAGGGCCTCAGGGGGAGGCGGGAAATATGTATGCGGAGGGAGGGAGGCATCTTAGCTCAGCTCAACTCAGCTCAGCTCAGGTCAGCGGGATGATGCCGAATTTGGGAGTGGAAGAGAGCTCGCTTTCACAGATTAATGGCGCGCGGGAATAAAGGCGGCGCATCGGAACAAAGATCGGACCCTAGCCAACCTAAGCAAAGCTACCGTTCGACCGATCGATCGAGTAGATCGCCCGCCATTTCCGGTTACTCGATCGACGGGTCAGGCCATGGATGGATGGATGGTATCGTGCAGCTCGTGGTGGTCTCGTGGCTCAGGAATAGTTGCCGCCAGCTAGCTGCAACAAGGAAAGGCCGAGCTTAGATATTCGCAAGGGTAGTGAAGTTAAGCTAAAGAAGATCCCAAACTGATACGGAATTACTTTCTTAATTTTTAGTATTAATTTTAATATCTTTTATAAATCTCTTCAAAACCGTAAAATCATTCTAATTTGATTCATACTAGTGACCGGTGCTACGCAACGGTAAATGACAAAAACAAATATGTGTTATATAGTTAAATTAGGGACTTTTGACTATTTGCTAGCGGTAGAGGAGTTGGGGGCTGGCGGCCGGAGGCGGAGCCGCGTGAGGCCGGCGCGGAGCCTGAGGCCGGCGGCGGAGCAATGCGAGGCCGGCGGCGAAGGGGTTCGGGACGAAGTGAGGGCCTCGGAGTAGTCTTCGTAGTGGCCTCCGGTGCAGACTTTGCCCGGGACGACGGTGTCGGGGCCTGCACGCAGCCTCGCTAGCCTTGTTGTCTTCGGTCCTGCAGAGACTTCGAAACATACTGGTCATTTGGTCCCTATTAGGGTAATCTATTTCCCCCAACAATAGCCTCTCGCACATAGCCTTTCCTTTAACGAAGGGGTGCGTGTGCCCTGGGGCAAGTGAGCTGAATCATATGGTGGCTGAATTAATCCAGTAATCTAGGCAATTTTGTTCATGAAACGTGTTTTATATATGGGGTGTTTGGTTCCCAGCCACACTTTGTCACACATAAGGTTAGACAAATTTAACTATATTAGTAGCTGTTTGGTGACTAGCAACCAAACATATCAATAATCTAGTCCAACGAGTTCCACGTTGTTTTTACATTATAATTATTACCGCTACTTATATTATATTACTTCACATTATTAGCAGTTTTGTCACCTTAATTATATATCTATCGCATGTTAATCCTGAAAGGCTGAAACCCACTGGAAATGAGGAATCTGGCTGAGCATGCTTTTCATCTCCAATTCAGTCTACAACTACAGATATATACTAATCTATAATTTTCTTTTGTGTAGCTAGCTGGTGATCATCACTCCATGTGGTAATTAAAAAACTAATCAAAGCATGATCACGAATCCTTTAAGGGAGATTTGAACCCCGGAAAACCTCAATAACTTACATTATCAAGCTTATGCTTATCTCTTGCTAGCCTCTATGAGCGCATCGTTGAAATACGAAGTGAATTACCTACTTTTCCTCATCAGTTTAAGTTTTTGAGTTGAACTGATTAGTGTATGTAACTCGATATGGTATTAGAGTCAGATTGCAGCTCACTTCTATTCCACACTAGAGACCTGACCGAGTCTCGCGTAAGGGAGAGTGTTGAAATATGAAGTGAACTGGTCGTATTGAACTCGTTGGTGCATGTAACTCAATACCTGCGACTTTGTTCACTGCTCGTTAAAGTGTAAGTGGAGCTGTCCTTTGCAGTTGTAATCAGTTTTTAGCTAGAAAGTGTAGTCATCTTTTAGCTAGGTGAGCGGGCCAGGACTAATCAGGAGAAAACAATCTTTCTAATGCAGGAAAGATAAGATTAAATTATAAGCAGACTATAAAGTGAGATTATCATCAATGTAAAAGCAGTGACCAGTAGTTCTTGTAGTTCCTGTTTATCTTGTTGTTCCAGGTGCAACCCGTGTCAGGAGAATATTTAATATCTTGGCGAGGAATATGTTTGGAGAACACTGGCGATGAGACTGATCAGTCGAGGATGTGATGGCTTATCTGCAGCTCATCTGATCCAAATGGAGAATTCTATATGTCCTGAGATGATCGACGAGGAGTTTCGCGTGCACTCCAAGCAGCGTCTGCCAGTGCAATCTTCAGTCTGCATCCTGCAATCGATCTGCACCCTATCATGCATGACGTTTTGATATTGTGCGTTTTTTTTTTCAGATTCCCGGCTACGTACGGTCACCGTGATGGCATTCTTGATAGGCTGGTCCTGAGATTTTTAGTGTATCTACTGATCGATACACTATTAAAATGTATCTAAAATAATATATACATATTAAATTATTTTTAAAAATTATCCATATCGATGCCAATGTTAAATTCGATAGGGTTCTTCTGTAAAACTATCGTCAATATATTTGGATCTCGTAAAACGCTTATATTACTCTTTTAAGTTTTTTATCAATGGACTATCTTTTAATTGTATTAATTCATCTATTCATTTTCTCATTGTTTGAAGCATATTTTTTATGATATGATTCTGTTAAATTATATAAAAAATATCAGATCGATCAAACATTCGTATATATATAAACGCTACCTTATTCTGAAATCCGAAATCTTATAATCAAGAGTGACTAAATAGTGTTTAAATAGTTAAATATAACTTAATCTAATCAGGTCTCAAAGAGTTTGAGACTTGTAGAGCTACACGTGGCTACGATACAACAATAGTACACACCTTGCGGTTGCAGAACAACACTACAATAGAAATACATAATCTTCAAATTGAAATTTGGCATTCGCGTGATTGCCGATGATGATTTTCTGTCGGTTGCCTGCGTTTTATAATTTATGTGCCCGTTTAGACTTCGATATGACAATATATCTCGTATATGTTGTACATTCTACATATAGAAAGCTATATATACATGGGGCCCATCGGAAATGTGAGGCCCGAGACTGACACCCTTGCCCCACCCCCCAGGGCCTGTCCTCATTACTGATTAGATTCCAACCTATCATTAAGGGTATGTTTTAGAAGAATTTCCAGCTGTTGAAGTTACTCAGGAGTTAAAGCTCTCCAAATGGTTATTCTAGGTTTATATTGTAAGATTTAGTAGCCGCAGAATTTAAAAATAAAAAAAAATTTAGAAACTGAAAAACATTAGTTTCTCTAGATTCTTACTAACTAAATACTCGATAGGATAGCTGCTTGGTGCAAACAAACCTAAAGTAGCTTAGACTTCAGAATCATCAAACAGTGCCACACGTCCACACATATTTAGGACAGAGTGATGCACAAAATTTTTTTAATAATATTTTTTTATTCAAAATTTTAAATTTAATACACGGATTTCAGAATTTATAAAAATAGCCTTATGTCGATAATTGCTCTGTCGATCTAGGCCAATCGACAGATGGTATGGTGATTTAGGGTCCCTTTGGTTTGGCTTTCGAAAGCAGCTTTTGCTTCCTGGAAGCCAAAAGCCAAACCAAAGGGTATATTTTTACCCGGCGGCTTTTAGTAAAAACAACTTTTGGTGCAGTGTAAATGTGAAAGCTCCTCCAGACCTGCTTTATGCGGCTTTTGGCTTCGCAATCATACAAAATTTCATAAATTGACATTTCAAATTTCATACAACCATACAAAATTCTATAAATTGACATTTCAAATTTCATACAACCATACAAAATTTCATAAATTGACATTTCAAATTTCATACAACCATACAAAATTTCATAAATTGACATTTCAAATTTCATACAACTATACAAAATTTCATAAATTGGCATTTCAAATTTCATACAACCATAAAAAATTTCATAAATTAACATTTCAAATTTCATACCATACAAAATTTCATAAATTAACATTTCAAATTTGATACAACCATATAAAATTTCATAAATTGACATTTCAAATTTCATACAACCATACAAAATTTTATAAATTGGCATTTCAAATTTCATACATCCATACAAAATTTCATAAATTGAATTTTTTACACAGCTCACAGCTCAAAGCAGCTTCACAGTCGTTTCAGCCAAACGACTTTCAGCTTTCTCACAGCTAACATCCCACAGCAGCTTTTCCACAGCCCACAACCCACAGCAGTTTTTTCCACAGCCACAACTCAACCAAACACACCCTTAGGTCGATCGACCAAAATCGGCTAGTGTCATTCTTTTATCGGTGCTTAATATGCCGATTTAGGCATACCATCCACTGATTTATGCCGAATCAACCCTAGATCAGTAGATGGAGGGTCGACGGAAGCCAAAACCTATCGGTTTAGGCGGATAGCCTCGATTGACAGATGGTCTACTAATTTAGGGTCGATTAGCCTAGATCGGTGGTAGATGGTCTGTCGATTTAGGGTGAATCGATAGGCCTGAGAGAAGACTATTTCTCTAAATTCTAAAATCTACATACTATATTTAAAATTTTGAAAACAAAGTGTATTATTTCGATAAAAAATCTGCATAAAAACATTGTAGGCCTTTCAGGGAAAAAATTATGGGCATAGATGAATCAGGCCCATCAAGATCATTATACCCAAAATGGGCCATGAATATGTGATAACTACAGAAGTAGAGCAGGAAGGCCTCGCCCGAAATCCGGATGAATTTCATGCGATTTTCGAATAAATTAGACATAAACAAATAGCTTCAAAAACAGACCAAAAAATTCCCGTGTTCTTTTCCTAGGAATAAAAAAATCCCTGATTTTCTTCTTCATTTTTACTTCAATGTTTAGGATGTTGTCTGGCTGCAACTGGAATGCATATAAGACTCCTGCAGGTGGCATGGCAACAAATCAAAGCAGAGGAATCTCTCTGTATATCTCCAATATTTTCCTCTGTTTTTTTTTTTGCTTCAGTTGGTGTTATTAGATGGATGGATGTGATCACTTGGAATCAAACGACGGATTAATTAGGTTTAATAAATTCGTCTCGTGAATTAGTCTAGGAGTTCTGCAATTAGTTTTATGATTTGTTCATGTTTAGTCATTCTAACTAGTATTCAAGCATTCGATGTAATAAGGGCTAAACTTTAACCTACGGTATCCAAACACTATCTTAGAGTGTCAACTATCTGATCAGATTGTGTGTGTGTGTGTGTTTGGATAAAAAGACAGATGGCATTCTGGATGACCAAAATCTCTGACTTTACCTGAAGCATATCAGTGATCATATGATCAGTTATCAGTGACTTTTGACCAACACCCTGAAAGTGAAAATGGACAATGCCCAAGCAACAGTTGCAGTGTGGCAGCTCATACCTGCAGAAACACTCAACTTTTTGAAAATCTGTAGATTCTTTTAGTATAAATTTGAAATTTGAAAGATGGTATTCCATAGATTCTACAAGCAGCCTTTGATGAAAATTACCTACTTTTATCATTAATGAATGATTTCGGTTAGTATTGGAACTAAATAGTTTTCGTTTCTAAGAGTAAAAGTTGATATATGATTATTGAAAAACATAGATGCACATCATTAAACGAATCAATGTTTTATATTGAGACTATATATTAACAGTGCAATCAATAATCAAGGATATTATATACATTTACTACTAAAATAGAAATCTACCGCTACTCTAAGTCTATAACCAAACAATTTTTGAGCTTTTTCACGGTCCACATTTCACATCAGTTTTTCTACGGTTCACACCTCACAACAACTTTTTCAGAACGGACACTGTCGATCAGACACGAAAGGAAGCTCGGGCAGCTTAGGGTCCATTTGGCTGCTTGGACGGGGTTCGATAGAATCATCCCATCCACTTTGAATAGTGTTTGGTTCGTAGGCAGGCTGGACAGAACCATCCAGCACAAGAGAATATTATTTCTAGATGCTGGATAGCTCCATCCGAATTTTTTTGCCGGATGAACTCATTCACCCTCTTTTGTGAGAGGATTTCATCCTATCTATTCTCATCTACCTCAGACCGAACAAAAAACTGAATAATCTTATCCCATCTAACCAAACAAAAAACTATATCACCACATTCCACAGAAACTAAATGAAATCATTCCATCTACGCTGTCCTTCGAACCAAAAGCTATCTTAACAACGCGACCGATTGCATGAGAGACGAGCCGCATTACGGGCGGCAGTGGCATGCAGAGCGGAGGCATGGTCAGGTCAGGTCAGGTCAGGTCAGGTCAGGTCAGGTGAGGGCGTCGTGTTCTTCTTCTTCTTCGCAGCAGCAGCTTTGAGCAGGCTCTCACTACAACTACATCGCGCTGTGCTGCGCGCTCGCAATCGTGGATCGATGCACACTACGCGTGGCCGAGCTGACATGGCCCATTACACCGCTTTCTTGTAGACCTTGGAGACTCGGGGCCATGGCGATGGCACAAGGAAGAAACCGGGGAGGAGAAAATGGAGGAGATCGTGTCCCATTTTGCACGGACAGTCGGGATCAATCTCTTTTCCCTGTCTACGCGCTGTCTGATTGGACAATAATTCTGCCTTTTTGCTGTTCGGAGAACACCAAATGGGTTGACAAATCCATAAAGCACCGTCACTAAAGTGTCTGCTAACACAAGTTTATCACGATTGACGGGTTATGTTACGGTACAATGCTTATGTAGTAAGGAATAATATTTTAAATTAATCTAAACCATTCATTTTAATTAGGATTTAAAATTAATTAAAATTAAAAATATACGGTGCCCGACAGATAATTGGAAAGTCAGCGCAGAAAATTTAAAAACCTACGTAGAAATTGAAAAATTAGCACGAAAAAATAAAAAGTATGCGTAGAGAAACCAAACGTGACTTACGAGGTAATATGTCACCGTATTTAATCTTAGGGTTGTTTGGCTTCTCTAGGCTAAAGTTTAGCTCCGGTCACATCGGATGTTCAGATACTAATTAGATAGACTAAACATGAGTTAATTATAAAACTAATTGCACAACCCCTAGGCTAATTCACAAGCCGAATCTACTACATCTAATTAATCCATAGTTAGCACATTTTTATTGTAGCACCACATTGTCAAATCATGAACTAATTAGGTTTAATAGATTCATCTCGCGAATTAGCGTAGGGGTTCTGCAATTAGTTTTCTAATTAGCTCACGTTTAATTCTTCTCATTAGCATTCGAACATTCGATATAACAGAGACTAGCCTAGCGGAGCCAAACGGGACCTTAATCATTAAATGAAAACAAACGAACAGTTCATAATATAACTGCTAAACCGCGGATTTTATTTAAAAAGGGAGATAGATTGCATACAATGACACATCCAATTCTTGTTTCAAACATGTCTTATTTACCATGAAGTGTGATCCCCCTCCCAAAAAAAGAAAAGGTTATTTTACAGTCCTTAAGTACTAAAATTAACACTAAAAATGTGATACCTTCTGGTATCTTCTCAAAAACTGTGAAATTTCTCAAAAAGAAATCATAAAAATGAGAGGATAAAATATATTGACCGTGCAGTTCTTTAGCCGGCATGGCTGCGGGTCTACGGCCGGTGGAAGCAAAGGCAATGGATGATGTCGTTGAACGGGGAGACGACAAGGCCAGTGAGAGAGAGAGCCACTGGGCTGGCATTGGCAGCAGCGGATTTATGTGGGCATGCGTGATTGCTTAGCTTTGATCAGTCCTCACACAAATGCATGCAGTATCATGATGTCGCCGTACTTCGCCTCCCTCGCCGCATTGGATCGGTTCAACTCACGAGGAGGAGGAGGTGGAGGAAGAAGAAGAGAGAGAGAGAGAAGCTCTCAAGCTCAGCTCCCGGCCGGCCGGCATGGCTGCCAGCCAAAGCGACTGCGTCGAGAAGAAGAAGAAAAGAAAGCGAATTCCGGACGCCCGGATGAGTCCGCTACGGAGATTCTCTGCATGAGATGTGTTTATCTGATGGTGTTTGGTTAGTGCAATGCGATATTTTTTTTATATTAGATGGTTTGCCATTTTAGTCCACTGTCATCTCTACAAGTGATAAATGATCGAGGTGCACAAATTTTTTAGTGATAAATTCTCAAATCTTTCATATTTTTATGTTCGGATAGATTAATATAACATAGATAAAAATTTTGTTTGGTTGAATGAATATAATATAGACAGGATAAGCCAAATTTTAGTGAGGCTAGCTTGGTATACATATTTTTAACTAAAATATAATCGTATGAAATCTTGTTTTGTAGATTAAATTATAATGAACAAAATGATATGCAAGCAGATAATAAATTAGATAAATAGTTTAGGAGAAAAAATTTAAATATTTGAAAAGGAAAAATTAAACCCACCCGTGCCAACCAGAAGACTATTCAAATATGGATGGACTCATCCATCAAAAAAACTACTCTCTATCTACCGTATTAAAGAAATATTCTTTTAAGTGTTCATCTCATCTACGTATCTCCGTGAAATGATCCAAACCTCGATATAAAGAACCAAACACTACCATAGTTTTGTCGAAGAAAGATTTCACCTTGTTCAAAAATTTTACTCAACGCGAGTACCCTAGCTATTTTTCAGGATGCAATTGTCTGAAACGGGACGAGAAACAGAGTGTTCCGGTCAGAAGAACAGTAGCTACAAACAGTGACAGCTCTGAAACGATATAGACGCAAACATGCAAATTTCTGCAAATCCAAAGTGGGCGTATGGATGGATCATCATTGGACTGAAAATTCTTTTTGTTGGAGCACATACACCAAATACACAACTATACATGCATGTCATGTGCAAAACGAATTCAGGCCAAATTGCCAAATGCATTCACATGGCGTCCATGCTTTGTACATGCACGCATTCGTATGTACAAAGTATGAGAATTTTGTCAGTCTTGCGGCTCCATGTCGACCCCATGACGATCTATCTCTGAATATGCACACACATACAGACATATTTGCAGCATGAGTTGGATTCACCGTGGTTGGTTTGACACGCGGCCGTTTGGATTGGAGGTATCTTCTGCAAGAAAATGCCAAGTTGCATTGGCGGGGTTCAGATGATTCTCAGAAGTTTTTGCGATGGAGGTTTTCTCATGGCTGGCTGGCTACACGCCATGAATCCTTCAGTTCCGTGAGCTGAAACTCTGGAGCTGAGACTGATCGAGATCAATATATCAATCGAATGGACCCTCTCTGTGTCTCCCTCCCTCCATTTCAACACCCTGATCATAACCGGCCATCACTCAACTGCACCGTCTGCACGTACTGCATGCTTGCTTGCTTGCTTGCTCGCTACAGCTCGACCAACAGTCAGATGCCGGGAACTGATCAGCAAAAACTTGTGAGTCCTGAATCCTGATCGGTGATCAGCCAGTACAGTGCTCGTCCTACCCGGACAGGCAGGCAGGCGACAGGGCCTGCGTTTCCACGGCTCCATCGATCGATCACACTGCTCGGATATTAGGTAAAGAGATATCATATCATATCACTAGCTAGTGGAGCTGAGCAGCAGCAGTAGCAAGTAGCAACAGCTGCAGCATCAGCTAATAATCAAACGATGCGCAAGACAGGTTCTTCTCCGTATTCAGCGGTGTCTCTTTGGCCTTCCAAAATCAAATGACAGAAACTGGCGATAAATTCGTGGGCAAAATCCGAAAAGAAGAAGAAGAAGAAGAGGGAGATCGATATCAAAGACGACGGTGGTGATGATGGCCAACCACCACCACCACCGCGTGCACGCCGTGCTCGGTGCTAGCTCTCCAGCTGCCGCCGCTGCTGCTGCTCCCTTTGCTTGCTTCGATCTGATCGATCTCCGTGTATTCTTTGGCCTTTTTACTCTCATGTGTCGCGCATGTGTACAGCCTACTGATGGCCGGTCGAGCATGCCGGTATGCACTACGTAGAACATGCTGCTGCTGCTGCTGCGGCAGTATAATTCCTTCGCATCCTGGAGGGTGAAGCATGGCCTGCAGGATGCAGCAGCAGAATAATTCACGATTTTTTTTAAATCAGTATTTTTTATAAAAAATCAAATTTGTATGGTAGTTTATTTTTTTTAAAAAAATAGGTGTCAGTCGGTCAACCATCGACTGACCGGTGTCACGTGGCAGCCAATCGGCCAACCATCGGCCGACTGGCGCCACGTCAGTGCTAGTCGGTCGATGGTTGCACGACTAGTGCCCAGGCCGAACTGAGCCCGTCCCGCGCACACTACGCCCGGCCGGCCCATGGCTGTCTAGCCCCACACCCCCGCGCTCGCCCGCCCCGCTCCCACGGTCGTCCGGCCCTGCGCCCGCGCCCCCTTGCCTCCCGCTGAGCGTGAGGGCGGGCCGAGTTCTAGTCAACCAACCATCGGCCGACTAGCACTGGCGTGACGCCAGTCAGCCGACTAAGTGCCGATTGACTGTCACATGATACCAGTCGCCTGATGGTTGACCGACTGACACCTATTTTTGAAAATTTTAAAAACCACCGTACAAATTTGATTTTTTTAAAAATCCATAATTCACAACAACAACCATGATGAATTTTTTTGAAATGATACATTTTTAAAAACAAATTTTAAATCCAGTACACACTTTTTTAAATTTACAAAACAAACCTTCCGTCGACTGATGAAGTGCCGATTTAGGGATTTAGGTCCTAAAACCCTCGGTCGATCTAGATTGTACGGGTAGATATCGGTATTTGAAACACCGACAAAGCACTAGATCCGTTCGATTAGTTGATTCAGTAATTTGTCGGCCGATGAAATGCTGATCTAGTGCTATGTTGGTGTTTCATCTGTCCAACAGGGCGCCGAAACTATCCGATCAGCCTAAATCAGCCGATGAAATACCTATCTAGAGCCTAAAACCCTAGATCAGACACTTGAAATACCGACAGGAAGTTAGTTTTATATACCTTTTTAAAAAACGTATACCAAATTTAAATTTATTTTAGAAAATGTATCGTTTCAAAAAAAAAAATCGCAGCGAGGATAGTGGAACTGTGGAGTGGATCGATGATGGCGGACAAAGTCTCCAAGGTTGCTATCGATCGTTCTGGGTTGAACGGTCACTTCAGGCGCGCACTAGCTGCCCTTTCGCTGCATCCCATCCCAAGATTGTTGCGCTTTTTGGAATGTGGGATTCTCATCGGAATTCTGGACAGTTTTTCTTTGCAACATGAAGCTTTTTTCCCTAATTCCTGCTAAGGTTTATTCCTGCAAAGGCCTACATCTATCTCATCTCCGGCTCTGTATTCAAGTTGAAACGGGGAGAGTTTCTTTCGGAGTTTTCTCTGGTGTGGTTAGTGCATGCGTTGTGCAGGAAATCAGAAACTTGTCAGCCGTTGTGCCCAAGCACAAGCAGCTGGTTTAGCATGTAATTCACTGTGCATATATGCATAAGTATGTATTAGGGTTCATTTACGGCGCTTCCATTACCTCCTAAAAAGGTAATAGTTAAAACGATTAGGGTTTAGCACGATAGATTGGATGATCCATAAAATTTGGGACACCGTAAAATTCTCTATGTATTAATCATCTCATGCCCTATTAGAGTTGCAAGATTTCTTAATAAACTATGAAGAATGTATAGACCATGATTGGGGATGCCATGCTAAGCCAGATAAACATAGAGGAGCTAATCCAAAAGGGGTAAAAGCAATTATGGTACACGATATGATTAGAGGTTATGAATCTTTAGCACTAGATTTTTTCTAGATGAATAAAATACAAGGGCCTAAAAGGTTTGCCATATTTTTCTATATGAATCTTTAGCTTTTATTATGAGATTTGTGGTGTATTTGTTTCAGCTTTAGGGCTTGTTTGTTTCAACTTCTAACAGGTACAACTATTTCTAGAATTTGATGCGGAAAAAAATGGTTCAGATTCTGGACTCAGATTGTGAGAATCAGTAACTGCAGAATCTGGAAATGAACTAGAATCCAGAAGCTGAAATACACCACCTACTTAGACTAGCTAGCTACTAAGGTGTGTTTGGTTAAGCTGTGGCTGTGGAAAAAAGCTGTTGTGGGCTGTGGGCTGTGGAAAAGCTGTTGTGGGATGTTAGCTGTGAGAAAGCTGAAAGCCGTTTGGCTGAAACGACTGTGAAACTGCTTTGAGCTGTGAGCTGTGTAAAAAGTTTAATTTATGAAATTTTCCATGGTTGTATGAAATTTGAAATGTCAATTTATGAAATTTTGTATCGTTGTATGAAATTTGAAATGTCAATTTATAGAATTTTGTATGGTTGTTTGAAATTTGAAATGTCAATTTATGAAATTTTGTATGGTTGCGAAGCCAAAAGCCACAGAAAGTAGGTCTGAAGGAGCTTTCACATTTACACTGCACCAAAAACTGCTTTTATTAAAAGCTGCTGGTTAGAAATATGTCTTTTGGTTTGACTTTTGGCTTCCGGGAAGCAAAAGCTGCTCCAGGAAGCCAAACCAAAGGGACTCTAAGGTCTTGTTTGGGGGAGCTGCAGATTCTCAGAATCAGCTAGTCTGAGTATCTAACTGGCTGGTTTGAGTAGCTAGTTGTTGGATGGGTGGGTTTTATTCAGTGATATAGTGTGTAAATAAAAATCTGCAGAATCTAAAGAAGATGGAGTTGGCCAGCTTCTCAGTTACTAGGCTTAGAGAGACTAGTTGTTTCTGCAGATTTTGAAAATCTGAGCTACCCGAGGTATCATTTGGGGGAGCTTCTAGATACTAGAAGTATCTAGCCAGCGAGAAGCTCCCCCAAACGGGGCCTAAGAATCTCTAGCGGCTAGAAGCTGAAATAAACATGCCCTTAGATTATAACAATCTAACATATAGAAAAAACTGGGTTCCACCAACTTAGCTTGCTGAATTATTATAATCTACACTCTAAATTATATTAATCTAGCAGAATAAGTTATCACATTTGTTATAGTCCGAAAAAAACAAATAAAGCCTAGTACTCTCCTGGTGAAACCAACCTTTTTTAACCGTGATAGATTTATACCGGAACAAGTACCCCGAAAAATCAGGAATTTTGGGAATTCAGTTCCAAAAACTGCAAACCTGCAGGTCCACATAATTAATCTGCGTTGTTTCAAATTTTGCGAGGTACGTGATCGATCGTGCCTAGCTTATTAATTGCGTCTCTCTCGTCAACCAAAGTGGCGAAAAGCAATCGAGCGTAACACTGAACACTGAAGTGGGTGATCAAGATGAACAGTGCAGATGAGTGACACTGTGACAGTACATGTCTTCCTCTCTCTCTCTCTCTCATCCACTGTCGAGCTTAAGTAGTCTCAATCATGTTTTATTAGGACATATCTTATTTTATTAATTATATCAAGATAGTATATTTATAAACTATACTCTCAACTCTAATGTTTTAGTACGCAGCTACAATAAATTTTTTATACTATTCTTTTCTCTCTCTTGCTCCTCTCATCCAATCCATTTTCATTCTTGTTTTGGATTTCGTAAGGACATAGTCTTTAATTCCATTACCATATTAAATTATATCATATGTGATAACTAATAAATAACTAAGAACTTGTTTAGATTGCACTTGCTTATTTTTAGGGATTAAAACTTGCTTATTCAATAGGGACTAATGTCTAGTCCTTCTGTTTGGATGTAGAGATTAAAATCTTATATAACGACTACATTACCCCTAATCAATGCTACATCGCTATCCCTACTTTTTAATACTAAACTGCCATAAAAGAGGGTAGATAATGTTTACGATACCTTTTATTCTCTATAATCAATTTCTTTTAGTCCATATAATCAACTTGTTGGTGACTTATGTCCTAAAAAGTTAGTCCTGTTCGGGACTTTTAAGAAATAAATGAGACTAAATTTTAGTACTAAAAATAAAAAAGTGCAATCAAATAAGGCTAAGATACCCTAAAAAGGATTAGAATTGCCCTAACGCACTTCAGAGTTCGTTAGCAAAGCCAGCTCAAAATCAAAAAAAAAAAAAGAGTAAAAGCAAGGCAAGCTCGCGGCAGTGAGATCGAGATGGAGAAAGCAAGCAAAGGCGCCCACATCACCAACTGCTGCAGCTGCAGCTGCAGCCTTCTGCCCCCCGGTAAATTTAAAGAGATCCTCCAATCCAATCAGAGCTAGGCATCATCTCTTCTTCCTCCACTCCCCTCCTCCCCATCTCATCGATCCGGCCAAAAGCTGGCCAAATATTATCGATCTCACCGAAAGAGAACTAAAGAGATAGAGCATCAAAAGAACACACCACTCACCTAGCAATTAGCAACCCTGCTGCATCCAACAATTCCAACTCGCAATTTTACATGGCTAGGTTGGGTAGCTGAGTAGCTCAGTAGCTCACTCTCTCGGCTCACCTGAGCTAGCTCAGCTCAGCTCGCCATTAAAATCACTTGTTACCGCCTTGCTCGAGCTCGAGCTAACCCTTTGTTTGTACCGCGCCATATGTTGCCTCCACCTCGACGTAGCTTACATGGACACGCTGTTTAGGTTGGTTAGCCTCCAGGCCGCCTCTGAGCAGCAGTCGGCGTCCTACAACTCGAGGAGCACGACGTCGAGCGGCACCAGGTCGTCGTCGCACCAGACCAACGCGTCGTACAGCTACTACCACCACAGCGGCGGCGGCGGCGGCGGTGGGCAGTACTACTACGGTCAGCAGCCGCAGCACCAGCAGTATTACTACCTGGAGCCGTACCAAGAAGAATGCGGCAACGCCCCTCACCACCAGCTTTACATGGATGAAGATTTTTCGTCCTCGTCGTCGTCGAGGCATTTACACTCGCACGGCGCGCCGGTGCAGCCGCCAGCGTCGTCCACGCCGTTGGGGACGGCTCCGACGCCGCCGCTGTCCACGTCGTCCACCGCAGCTGGGGCTGGGGCTGGGGCTGGACATGGTCTGTTCGAGGCGGCGGACCTGTCGTTCCCGCCGGATCTCATCCTCGATTTCTCCTCCCCGACGTCGTCTTCCGGTGGGGGTACTGCGTCGACGGGCGCGGTGGGTGGCGGCGGCGGGGGTAGGTGGGCTAACCAGCTGCTGCTGGAGTGCGCGCGTTCGGTGGCGTCGCACGACAGCCAGCGCGTGCAGCAACTCATGTGGATGCTCAACGAGCTCGCGTCGCCGTACGGCGACGTCGAGCAGAAGCTGGCGTCCTACTTCTTGCAGGGGTTGTTCGCGCGGCTCACGACGTCCGGGCCGCGCACGCTTCGCACGCTCGGGGCGGCGTCAGACCGGAACACGTCCTTCGACTCGACGCGGCGGACGGCGCTGCGGTTCCAGGAGCTCAGTCCCTGGTCCTCCTTTGGTCACGTCGCCGCCAATGGCGCCATCCTCGAGTCCTTCCTGGAAGCCGCCGCAGCGGCGGCGTCGGAGACCCAGAGGTTCCACATCCTCGACCTGAGCAACACGTTCTGCACGCAGTGGCCGACGCTGCTCGAGGCGTTAGCCACGCGGTCTGCCGACGAGACGCCGCACCTATCCATCACCACCGTGGTGTCAGCCGCGCCGTCTGCGCCCACGACGGCAGTGCAGCGGGTCATGAGGGAGATCGGGCAGCGCATGGAGAAGTTCGCGCGCCTCATGGGCGTGCCCTTCCGCTTCCGCGCCGTGCACCACTCCGGGGACCTTGCGCAGCTTGACCTTGACGCGCTAGACCTCCACGAAGACGGCGCCACCACTGCGCTCGCCGTCAACTGCGTCAACTCGCTGCGCGGCGTGGTGCCAGGCAGAGCTCGCAGGCGCGATGCGTTCATAGCGTCGCTCCGCCGGCTGGATCCGCGGATCGTCGCCGTCGTCGAGGAGGAGGCTGACCTGGTGGCGTCTGACCCGGACGCATCGGACGAAGGCGGCGAATCGGAGGCGGCCTTCCTCAAGGTGTTCGGCGAGGGCTTACGCTTCTTCTCCGCCTACATGGATTCGCTCGAAGAGAGCTTCCCGAAGACCAGCAACGAAAGGCTGGCATTGGAGAGGGGAGCAGGGCACGCCATTGTCGACTTGGTTTCCTGCCCGGCCTCGGAGTCAATGGAGCGGCGGGAGACGTCGCCTGCATGGACGCGACGCATGAGGTTGGCCGGGTTCTCTCCGGTGGCGTTCAGCGAGGACGTCGCCGACGACGTGCGATCATTGCTGCGCCGGTACAGAGAAGGCTGGTCGGTCCGCGAGGCCGGCACAGACGACGCGGCGGGCGGCGCCGGCGTGTTCCTCGCGTGGAAGGAGCAGCCACTCGTCTGGGCAAGCGCGTGGCGGCCATGATCGGCCGAGCTCAACAACGCCAATGCAAGCTAGCCAGCTCGGTGAGTTAGTTGAACACCACCAGGAAGAAAGATCGAACTCACTATCTACTACGCATCCGTGCATGGCAAGCTAGCTAGAGCTCTCCTCTCCTCTCCTCTCCTCTCCTCTCGTTGACGTTAATGGCGGCATGCATGCTCATACTTGCACGCATGTAGGGTTTTGTACGTACGTACACGTCGGTTGCACCGAAGTGATACGACCGAGAGGAGGGAGATCGAGGTGATAGTTTTAACTAGTTCTCCATAATTTTGCATCCATTTTTATTCTTCCATCATTACATGTTAGTTCTTGGCGCGATGATTTTTGATTTGCTTGCTTTCTTTCTTAGCTTGTAAGGTTTAGTTACCAACTTTCTTCTTCTTTGGAGAAATTTACGTGCATGATTTTATCAAGCGTACCGGCATCTCGTAGCTACATCTAGCAATTCTTTCTTGCATGAGAAATTTTACAGTCTATGAGGAGGTACCAGGAGGTACCACATTTTTCAGTGTTAATTTTGGTACCTCCTGACATATGAGGTACCAGGAGGTACCAAAATTAACACTGAAAATTGTGGTACCTCCTGGTACCTCCTCATAGACTGAAAAATTACCCTTCTTGCATTGCATGGTTGTTGAGATGTTACTTCTTGTCTTCTCGATGGGAATAAGTTTAGGGCAGACATAATTTGCACGGCCTAATTGCAGCTAGTCATCGATCATATCAAGTATGCTATTTTATATGGTGTCTATATCGCATTTGCCTCCTGGGAAAATCATATTAAGCAGCCTAGCTAATTAGATCCATAGTTAATATGTATGCTTTGGTAAAAGAAGATTAATTATGACATGCTGTTTAAGTTGCAAAAAGAATTGATCAATATATCCCATAATTTCATACACACACAAGATGGTAAATTTTATGGCTCTCGAGGAATGAGGAGGTACCAATATGTTCCATAATTTGTAGTGTTAATTTTGGTACACGTCGGTATCCCAGACATTAAAAGATGCTAAAATTAGCAATCAAATCGTGATATTTATTGGTATCTCCTTAAGTACTGAAAAATCAATACTCGCGGTATATGTGATATATAAGGTTGAACTACACATGGCCTCTACTTCACACCTAATTTAGGTCTTGTTTGCCATAGCTACAGAATCAAGATTTTTTAGAGCTAGTCATAAATTATTTTAAGAAATATTAGATCTAGAATTAGATTGAGGGTATTTATTGAGTCATCTAGTTTTATTTAATCAAAACAAAAATCTAAACCACTATATTTTATAGTACAAAACTTAAATTTATCATATATCTCAAAGTTAGATCTGTATCAAACGAACCGTTATATGTCAACTTAGTATTTGGAGAAAATTGGCCAGTCTTGTGTTGATTTGGAACATACACGAAGTTAGGGACTATTTCATTTTTTTACATAATTTCTAGTGGAAAGATATGAGCAGAGCAGTTAATATAGAGTGTGTTTGATAAAGCTCTCGCTCCAGCTTCTTTATCCTATTGATCGAGCACTCCAAAAAAATGAATCGGAGTGGTGGAGCAAGTTCTAACTAGTTCAAGTGTTCCACTCTAACTTCAATATAAATTTCAGGATCCGGACTTCTACCAAACATGCTCATAGTTTGGTGTAGATCATGTTTTTTTTTACAATTGCAACCTAAGACCTTTGATATCTTTTGATCGAAGGAACTACCGGCCGGCCGCCTGTCGTTGACAGATTAGCACGTTCTTAATCTGCTAGATTAATTAGCTAAAGTCTGATCGATGCTGTGCATATAAGACAACAGGAGTTGTTAAGAGGAACTAATCAACTGCATTATGAACACATAATAGGTAGAAAGAATGGCGCAGAAAGGAGAAGGATGAGATGAGCTGATCGAGGAATGCCTGGCGGCCTCAGAGGATTAGGTGATAGGTGATGGGGATGAGATACATATCATGAACGAATGAACTTAGAAATATTCCTAGAAAATTATATTCGTGGTTTTGCTCACTTTCATTCCTGTGCACATCGGCTAGCCGTGCACATGGTGCACATGTGAGATCTCCACCTTCAATCTGTAATCCAACGGACAACAGTAGCTGGAGGTTATCGCAAAATGACAGAATGGGGAGGTGGGAGGTGTTTTCTGCAAAATAATCTGGTGGAGCTGTTGTCCGTTGGATTACAGATTAAAGGTGGAGATCTCACATGTGCACCATGTGCACGGCTAGCCGATGTGCATAGGATATTTTCCCTGTCCTATTATATTCATGCAGGAGCAGCCGTCGTCCCACTGTGCGTGGCTGCATGCTTTGGAACAGTTCAATGCGATATAATTAACATTATAGTATAGTTTTGATTATTAGATAATTCAACAATTTGATTAATTTGCTAGTCGATCGGATAATCCTGATAAGCTGGAGATCGGTCTACCGATTATGATTTCATGTGTGTGGGATATGTATCACATTTGTTGCATTGGCACTGTGTGGTATTTGTCTTTTTAATTTCTACAGTGAGGAGATGAGCAACCTTGTGGCGATCGATCGAGGCATGTATGCATGGGTGTACATGCATGCCGCCTGCCGTGTCTGAGTGTCTCGATCGATCGGCTCAACTCTCCGTCGTCTCCGTCGTGTCCGTCGTCGTAGATAGCTATTTAGCTAGCTAGCTCCGCCATGCATGCACGTACTCCCAAGAGGCAATTCGGATCGAGCTGAGGCGTCGCTCGATCGTCTGGTCATCGTTATCGCGTGGCGGCCGCGGCGACCACGATCGACGTCGCGCGCGGGCACCGGCTACGTACGTACCCAGAGAGAGAGAGAGAGAGAGAGAGAGAGCTGCGTGGTGGCGAATCTCGGGGCGGGGCATGGGCGATAATTATGGGGTGGAATCTAATTAATCGCAAGAGAAGAAGGTGGCGGTGGTGGTGGTAGACGGGTGGCCGGCAGAACGGCTGGGCGGTGGCCGGCAGCGCGCGTACGCGACCCCCACGAAGGCCACGATATAGGTGATCATCTTTTCTCCCGCGAAATTATTACGCCGACCCACCGCATCACCGCGTCATCCTCGACACGGTCCGTCCACCAATTTTTTTTGGCCAACAGTTGAGGGTATGCTGGGGAGTGGATAATAAGTAAACCGGAGTGTGAAGAAAATGAAGTACCTTCCACGTCCGATCTTATCAAAATTTACATGACTTTTAAATAAAATCGGACGTATAAACTAAAGGAGAAAGAGGGGTGTGATATATAGTCAAATATGTGAAAGATGATCAACAATGGCCAAGGATTCATGGTTCAAGCAATCAAGCCTCAAGATCAGAATGGCCGAGGATGTTGACAGTGGCGGCAGCTCGATGTGGCACTATCACATTAAAAGTCTTTATTTAGGCGACGTAACTTTAGTCACGAGTAAAAAGTAAAAGATGCGCGTCAGTAATACACTTTTAATTACGATGTTGTTTCACGTGCGTCGATAATACTGCATTATTAGTGACGGGTTATCTTGGACCCATCACTAAGGAAGGGGCACCCCCATTAAATATGATATGTCACTAAAGACCCTATATAGTGACGGGTTATATTTCCACCCATCACTAAAGAGCATCAATAAGATGTGCATTAGTTAATCATCCGTCACTAATGATTCCCTTTTATAAATAGACGAAGGTCTTAAAGTGAATCGAAACGCTTTCATTTCCCTCGGCCCTAACCCTAAAGTACTCCTCCGCACCTCGGTTGCATCCTCATCCTCATAAGGTTCTCCTCCTCCAATACGTTGAGATGTGAAAATGTGGATATGTAGAAAAATGCATAGTGAAAATATTGCAATGTGGATTATTTGTTGATGTGTATTAAATTTAGGTTCTTTATTTGTTTTCACAAGTTTATTCATACTTACTATTAAATTTTAGTTTATAAAATCATTTGTCTAAAATTTACTTACTAAATTTGTGAATTAGAGATATGGCAAGCATCCCAAGTAATCTATGTGTACCAACCTATGTTCATGATAGTTGCTTAATAAAGATCAATCATCTAGTAAACGACGGGCGTCACCCAGTTTATAAATTGTACATTGCATATATTGTTTAATGTGTTAACAAACTGAAGTGATATTACCTTACTATTACAATATTTATCAAAAAAAATGTGATTTCAATAACATTCGTACTAGCGATACCCTCCAAATAATTACAAGAGATGAGTGCACCATTGAGGTTGATGTTGTGAGCTGTGGAGGCGGTTGCAGGATATGCCTCCACAAAAGGTGGCCTGAATTTAGTAGAAGAGTTGACCAAACACAAGGGGACTATTTGGTAATAACAATGGGACACACTTTATTGACAATTATGACTAAAATTTATACTAACTTTGGTGATGAGAAGACCCCAACGACCATCAAAGTAGAGGACAACGGCGATAGTGATATACATAGAGAACTGACATTACTTACTACACATGCATGTTTTATTTAATTATGTGCTTATCATGGTTTCATTATAATGTAAGTAGAGAGTCCTAGCAATGTTGTAGACAAGAAGTGAAAGTGGATAGCTAGAGAGGTGACACCAACCAAATGGACCAATTGAAGCACATCTATTATTTTAGCAATCCAATAGATGTAACTCTAGTAAGAAAGGCTCTCTAGCAAGACATCTAGGTGGGTTTATTCTCCTAGAGTCATTTATATGTCTACACAATAAATAATGCGATAATCAAGAAATCGGTGGTAAGTTATTTGCATATGTCGTTGGTTAACTAGATCATCTATATAGATAGTCTTCTCTAACTAGCTTTGTTTAAATTTTATTTTATAGTACTTTTCAAGGTAGTACTGTGAAAAGTATATCACACCTCACCTACACCACCAGACCACCGAAATTTAGGTGGCAGCAGCAGGGTCTAAGGCAGTCCCAATTACGGTGTATAAAGCGACGGGTGGACGATGCTATCTAACTACAGGTTTTGGCAAATTTCTTCACGATAACTCGTTATAAGTTGGCACAATATGCATATTCCATTTCAATATCAATAATGATGCAATTGAAGGTTGTAATGTATATGTTGTAAACCTAAGGTATGATGTAATATTAGGTTATAAATATGTTGGGATGAATTATCTGTGTTTCGTGATAAATTATCTGTGATGTGCTTTGGAATGTTGGATATGTTGGCTGCTAAATCTCGGCTTTGATTTAGGATGCATCCTAAAAACTACTATTTTTTCAAAATTACCATAATATTAGTGACATGTAACAATGGTTAATGATTTAGAAGTTAGCTATTAGTTAGAAGTTAGGGATTGCTCTTATATATGGATATTTGTTTTAGCCATGTTTTTCTAGATAATGAGTTAGAAGTTAATATATGTGATACTAAGAGCTTGTTTGGGGAGTTTCTAGTAGCTAGAAATTCTCAGTAGCTAGCTAGTCTAAGTAGCTAGATAGTCTGTGTATCTAGCTGATGAGAATATGGAGAAGCTCGTGTTTTCCAGCTTCTCGATTCTAGTTCATTTCCAGATTCTACAGCTATTGATTCTCACAATCTGAGCTAGAATCTGGACCGTTTATTTTAGCTTCAGATTCTAGAAATAGTTGCAGCAGGCATAAACTCCCCCAAACATGCCCTAATTTGGTTATGAATCTTCTATGATGAATTATCTGTGATGTGCTTTGAATGTTGCATATGTTGGATTTTGATGCAGGCTAAAAAATTATATTTTTTAAATGACTATAATATTAGTGATGAGTGACAATAATAACTCGTCACTAAAGAACCCATTAGTGATAGGTGTCAATATTCACCCGTCACTGAAGAACACATTAGTGACGGGTGACAAACGTCAATTGTCACCAAAGAGCCATAATAGATAAGCATATAGGAGTGAGGTTGACCTTTTAGTGATAGGTGTTTACCTGTCACTATTGATGTCATATTACTGACGTGATAAGAGCGACAAGAGATTTATCTGTCACTAATTATGATTATCACCCATCACTAAAGTGCTTTTCCGTGGTAGTGTTGACTAAAGTGTTTTTCTGTGGTTGTGTGGGTTGTTGAAAAACACAACGAGCATCTCCGGATATTCCGTAAATTTCCCTAAATCTCATATAGAATTATACTGAACTACATCCCTCCCTAGAATTAACCAATCTACATCAATTTTTCTATAATTCCGATTTCTATTTTTAAAATCGTACAAACACAACCTATAATGTGTAATAATTTTGTGTGAAATTATGATATATTTAAATATATGTGTCATTCAACCTATAATAATGCATAGGGAAGAAAACAATACGAGTGCAAGAGAAAAAAATAAGAGTGAACGAAAATAAGAACCGACCAAGCTAATCCTACGGAGATGCGAGTTGATTTAAGAAATGGATCATTTAGGACAACAATTAGAATTTTATTTTTCACCAAAATACTTAAATTCAAATTTAAGTAACCATATACTTATCTCGGCACCAACCCAACACACCCTAAAATTGAAAAAGGATGGCATGTATGTATGATTTATGGCAATAATGTCGTTGTCTCATTAGTAAAGATGAAAACGGATTAGATATAAAAACTATTTAGACCGTTTTCATCCTACTCTCGTTGCGTTGGTGCAAGCTAGAACTGCACGGAGTTCTATCACAGCATCACCTCGATCGACACATCAGAAAGTTTTCAATTCGCTCTCTTAGAAGCAAAGTGGGTCAAGATGGGCCACGAACTGCGCCAATTTTCAATCCAATTCTGTGCAAATCATGATACTCCCTTTGCAGCCTTTGCAATAGTTGGGCATATATGCATGCTTGCTTTTGGTTTTATCCAAGAAGAAAAAAAAGGAGGAAAGCTAGCTTTTGTTTGTTTTGTTTGTGTAGTTCAGTAGTGGAGAGTGGAGACTTCTCTTCTTTTCATTCATATATATTGTCAATTGTCATGCTAGAAGACATACATACTCATGCAGAGGCCCGCTTCGCTCGATCAGGATCGGTTGATATAGGGACTGTTTGGTAGAGATCTTGTTCCTGAAGTTGGAATAGAGCACTTGAAGCTAGATGGACCATGCTCCACCACTCCAGTTCATTTTTCTGGAGTGCTCTCAGTGGGATCCACTCCTCAGGAAAAGTGTTTGACTTGGCTCCAGCTCCATCAGACAAAGAAGCTACTTATTTGCTTTGGCGTCTATTTTGTTTAGATTTTTAAACCAGCTTTTTGACTTGGAGGTTGGAATTTGAACCAAACAACTATTTTGAGTACTCAACTTTTTCAAAATTTGTAGATTTTTGCAGTACAAATAGGAAGTTGGAGGTACCACAGATTCTCACAGCCAGTTTTTAGTGGGAACTACCCACCTTTACCATTAGTAAAATACCTCTTCTGTTGATATAGAGCACTTGAAACTAAATAGTTTTGTAAGAATAAAAGTTAAGATATGACTGTTGAAAAACATTAATATATTTTAGTTATAAATAATTTCGTTTTAGTTTTCTTATTACAATAATGTTCTAAATTTACGTCATTAAACAAGCTAGTGTTTATATCGATAGTGCATATATATTAATAGTGCTACCAAACATTATGGATATTACAGATATTTACTATCAAAACTGAAATCCACAACTACTCCAACCAAACAAGTTACTAGCTTTTTTTACATCTCACAACAGTTTTTCTACGACTCACAGCTCACAACAGTTTTTTTTTAAAAAAATCAACGGCTCAACCAAACACACTTTTAACTTGTAAAAATAAGCTGGATCATCGAAATAACAGAGAGTTGCCTACCATCCTTGCACAAAAATTCATGCAATGCTCAACATTGGCATGCATCTTCTCCCCAGCCACTACACAATTTATATACGCATTGCGCCCATGAATTGAAATGCAAGTTGGTAGGGAGGTAGCTAGTGAGACAGAGACACCCATATTGGCAGTGATATATGCTAGTACATTGTGACCAGTTCATTACATGGATGATATATGGATCTGTCGCTCACTGGATCGATGAGTCAGCTACACAGTTGATCGCTGCATGAAACATCCTGATCACATCCACGTCGATTTCTAGATAGTAGTGGTACTTTCCATCCATCGAATCATACGTGGGAGGAAAACTGAGAATGTATTCTTGAATACACACGTACAAGCTCAATCCACTCGTGCCGGCAACCAAATACTTGAATCTCACGAGCCTTTATATCATATATTGAGCGTTAAATTCACGCAACCAAACACACCTAATAGTACCGAGTACACAGGTTCGAGAAGCAAATTAATGTAGATTGTTTTAGTACACGAGTTAGGACTAGTTACCCTTAAGCGGTTCTATGATAATGCAACAACACAAGGAATGCAATTGCACTGATGATGCAGACAATTAGTTAGGGAATATGTTCATCTTTGTCATGCATGTTTAACAAAAGTACCTGAGCCAACAATAGCATGCAGCAGTAGCAGGAGTCCTTCACCTGGTTGGTGTTGTGTTGAGCACTTGAGCTGAAGTGGATTGGACAGGCCTGGCAGCTGCCATGCACAAGCACTAGCTAGTGAGTAAACTGAGATCCTCTGCAGTCAGCCTCGCCGACTGTAGAGGGAAATCGGTTCATCAGCGCCGTCCGATTTTAATCGGACAAGCGCGCGAAGGAGGTTTCGCACAAGTGAGACCCACTTCGAAGGAGGTTTCAGAGAGAGCGAAGGGGGCTCCGCACCATCCAATCAAGATCGAACGACTACGGAGCCTGACTGCCCTCTGCAGTTAGCCTTCCGACTACAGAGGAGCCGGTCCCGCTAGTGAGGTGCAAATAGTGGGAGCTCCTTTTTAGGAGGTGTGTGGGGGTGAAGGTGTGGGCATGGAGAGACATGAATGGTCCCTCTTTTAAGGCATGGGGTGAATACTAGTACAGTCCCATGACTCCCTCATTGATATCATATGCACAAGTGCACATCTAGTTTTTCCCTCTCAACATGTTTCCTTCTACATATACAAACTCTCTTTCACTGCATATAAATATTTATATATACCCACAACTCATAATCAGGGCAGTCTTATCCTTGCTGATTAGGATGGTTTTTTAACATTAATTATATTATTGTATCAATCAATATCTGATGTGCTAAATGATTTATTAAGGTGCGGGAGAGAAACATTATCTCATGCAAGAAATCAGCTAGCTCTACATGATATCCAATAAAACAAAGAAGGGGCATTGAGAGAGAGCGAAAAGAAGATGGGTGATTGCATACAAATTTAATTTGAAGAAACTATCCATATTAGAAATAATGTCTATGAGTAATGTTTGTCCTTAGACACTATAGATTGAGACTCCTCTTAATACTATTTTCTTTTTTTGTCCTTGCTATAGAGGAGCCACGTCATCAGGCCGCCTTAAAAAGATACTTTCTCCGCCCTAAAATTCAACCATTTCTAGCATTCAAACTTTATCTCAAATATTAGAACTTCTACAACTTTTCTCCCTAAATCTTCATGTTTTACCCCTATGAGGAGTATTAGCGCATGCTTATCTTTCTGTTTCCGCTTGTAACGCCTGCATGGCTACCGGTTCCTGTTAGCATTATGCGGCCACACTCCCAGCCATGCAGGGTTCTGTTAGCTAGTGGTTAGAGTGCATGTTTGCGTTGTATCCATCTATATATGTTACCTTCCTCAGATAATGAAATACATCAAATGTTTTCCTTCTCTTCATGGTATCAGTGACCGAACAACCTTCCTCTTGTTCGTGCTCACCCTCTTTCCGCTGCTATGCATTCTCCACACTCCTCCAATACTTCTGAGTCTGATGAGGCTCCAAAATCAGTCTCACTACCTGCCGCTGCTGCCTCTGTGGTTCAACAAGTGAACATTCGGTCGCATGTTCCTCTTGTTCTCGACCTCAAAGAACCAAACTACTATCATGGCGCTGCTTTCTCGATTCAGTGCTCGGCAAATTTGGTTTGATGCCCCACGTCTCCTCCCCCCTACCCCTTGACGAGCGCGACGCCAAATGGATCCTCAATGACCACAGCGTCACCAATTGGCTCTACACGATGATCAACAAAAGTGTCTTCGACGTCATCTACCGGCCTCAAGCATCGACCTTCACCATCTAGACTGCCATCAAGAGTCTGTTCCGCGACAACGAGCTTCATCACGCCGTATACATTGAGGCCGAGTTCCGCAGTCTTCACCAAGGTGACATGTCCATCGGCGACTATTGTACACGCCTCAAGACACTCTCTAACGCTCTCCGTGACCTCGGCCAGCCCGTCTCCGAGTCGTCCCAGGTGCTTAATCTTCTTCGCGGTCTCAACCCCAAATACCGCAACCTCAAGCCCGTCTTCACTGCCAACTCACCGCCCCATACCTTCATGAGCGCTCGGTCCTTTCTTATTCTTGAAGAATTGTGCCAGCGCCGTGATGACAAGGTTTATGCTGCTCAAGCCTTTGCCGCCGGCCATGGTTATTCAACCCCTCGTCTGGCTGGCCATGCTCCCTCCGAACACCACGGCAATGGCCCTAGGGCTCCGGCTCCCAGCAGCGGATCCAACAACTCTCGCCACAACAATCGCTAGAAGAAAAAAGGACACGATGGCTTCAACAACTCCACTGCTCCACCCAACGGACCGAGTGGCATCAACAACCTTCCCTCTAGTGTCCCATGGCAGACAGGCTACAACCCATGGACCGACCTCGTTCAGGCTTGGCCAATGCCGTTCTGGGATCCCGACATTGGCATCCTCGGTCCTCATCCTCCGGTGCAACCTCAACAGGCATTGACTACGCATCACAAGCAACTCGTCCCTCCTGCGCCGTCATCCAACGTTTGGGATCAGCATGCCCTCTAGCTGCAACATATCATCTCGCAGCTCAATTCTGTCTTCGCCATAAAAGACATGGGGCCTCTACAATACTTCCTCGGCATTGATGTACAACGCTGCAATGACGGCTTCTTCCTCTCGCAAGCTAAGTACGTCGACGACCTTCTCC
Organism: Zizania palustris; assembly: GCA_019279435.1. NCBI lineage: Eukaryota > Viridiplantae > Streptophyta > Magnoliopsida > Poales > Poaceae > Zizania > Zizania palustris. Next base: position 71,213,066 of record JAAALK010000079.1, on the reverse strand, counting down.
AACGTGCAGGAATGAGCAACCGCAAATCGGTTGCCACACCTTCCGACGTCAAGCCAAAACCATCTATCTCTAATGGCGAGCCAATCTCCGAAGTAAGCTTCTACCGCAGTATAGCAGACGCGCTGCAGTACCTTACTATAACTCGCCTAGATATTTCCTTCGCTGTGCAACAGGTCTGCTTACACATGCATTCTTCGCGCGACGTTCACATGGCGATGCTGAAACGAATTCTGCGTTACCTCAAAGGTTTACCAGGCCTTGGAATTCTCCTCCGAACCACTACCACAAACACCTTGACGGCGTACTCCGATGCGGACTGGGCTGGCTGCCCTGATACTCGTCGTTCGACGTCCGGCTTCTGTGTTTTTCCTGGTGACTCCCTGATCTCATGGTCGGCTAAGCGCCATCCAATCGTCTCTTGATCTAGTACGGAAGCTAAATATAGCGGTGTTGCAAATGTCGTGGTTGAATGCTCCTAGTTACGACACCTACTGGAAGAGCTACATTGCGGCGTAGACAAAGCCACAATTGTATTTTGTGACAATGTCTCCGCCGTCTACATGACGAAGAATCCGGTGCATCACAAGCGAACTAAGCACATTGAGCTTGACATTCATTTCGTCCGAGAAAAGGTGGCTGTGGGCGAAGTACGTGTTCTGCATGTTCCAAGCTCCCAGCAGCTCACCGATATAATCATAAAAAGTCTATCGACATGTCTCTTCCAGGAATTCAGGCGTAACCTATGCACCGACGGAGCTAACGCTGCGACTGCGGGGAAGGGGGTATTATTAGCGCATGCTTATCTTTCTGTTTTCGCTTGTAACGCCTGCATGGCTACCGGTTCCTGTTAGCATTATGCGGCCACACTCCCAGCCATGCAGGGTTCTGTTAGCTAGTGGTTAGAGTGCATGCGTGCGTTGTATCCAGCTATATATGTTACCTTCCTCAGATAATGAAATACAACAGATGTTTTCCTTCTCTTCGAGGAGTACTAGTTGCATTTAGTAGTAATTGCTTGAGTACTAGTTAAGAGGTGGTTTGGATTTTTTTCCTTACATCTTAATAATCGCGTCAAGTCTAAAAATAGCTATAATTTGAAACTGAGATATTATTACTATTTAATATCTCATATTAATAACATTCTCATAAATCTGATATATATACTCCCTCAAGTTTCCAAAAGTAAGCCATTTTAGGATTGTATCTAAAGTTCTCTAAAAAAATGTCATTTATATCTTTATGTGTATTCTGGACATTTTTGCCCTTAAAGTAGTACTCCGATCCTAGTAGCCAATGGGACAGAGACCAATGGAATAGAGAGATTATTAAATCTGATTCTCATGCATCCTATTTAATAGGTAATTATATACACTATTTAATTCTACTTTTTCCACGAAGGCAGCATAGGGCACGTGGGAGAATGGCAATCATTCCGAAGCTCTGCAATGCAGTGTTTCCGAACTGTCGTATTCTACAAGTACCTCTCTCCTGTGGTAATGGTAAATAGGTAATTTTTTGTACTTTCCGTCCTAAAACATACATCTTCCATAATATAATATAATATAATATAACAATCTAGTATTAGATAAGATATTATATAGTATAACAAATCTAGACAACGTCATTATTCAGATTCATTATAAGATGAAATATCCCTTCCGGTACTATTACATCTTGGGATGGAAGGAGTAACAATTTCATGATCAGTCACAAGTATTAGAGATATAGTAAAAAGATCACAATGTCCTTTTGAGATATTAAGTTTGGTCCAAGAGTGATTGAGTAAGTAATGAATAATAAATATTAAAGATACCATGAGTAGTCTAAGCTAGGATAAAAATCACTTTTACAAATATTTTTACTATATGTAAGATAAATTTTAAACTATAAAATATATTATAGTTGATAAATTTTATGGTACACTAGAAATATCGTGGATCGTCTATTTATTTTGATCTAATGGTTAGGATTGAAGATTGTGACCTAAACTTTCCAATTTTCTACACCGACTTCCTAATTATCTTTCGGTCATTTTTAATTTTAATTTATTTTTATTCCTTACTAAAATCAATGGTTTAGATTAATCTTAAGTATGAATATAAGCCATTTTGACATTACTAGATTCATTAATAAATCAATGAATCTAAACATATATATATATATGTGTATATATACACCTAAATTTATTAATAAATCTAAGTAATTATAGAATAACTTATATTCAGAAATGGAGGTAATACCTCTTGAGAAAAGCGGCAATGTTAGAAAGAAGAGTATAGTAAATGGTAGAAAGAAGAGTATAATACAATTGTGCCCATGGGCTAGCTAAGAAGAAAGCTTTATTTTGCTCGCGGAACAACGTAATTAGCCTGTTTGTTTCAGTTTTAGATTATAATAACCTAACTTATAAAAAAATAGATTGTTATAATTTATACTTTAAATTATAAAAAACCAGCAGAATAAATTATCCGATTTATTTAATCTTACGAAAAAATGAGAAAGCAAATAAAAGCCTTTTCCGTTCCCTCGCTAAGTGATCGCCTTCAACAAGGCTGGAGTGTTCGTGGTTGCAGTGCATGAACGGGACCCCTTTTTGTCCGACAACCTTCTTTTGAAATTTTAATCTTACGTCACAAAGTTGAATGGTGTTTATTTTTTTACCACATTCATTGTATTTAACAACTGAGCCAAAGGATCACATGTCATACACTTATATGGAACAAAAAAACAAATTCCACCAACTTATGTGTGGCATGAAAGCAAATCTCCTTTTTTTTCTCAAGAATCTCTCTTTATACCTCCAACATTTTCCTTTCTGATGTTTTACTTCAGCTGGTGTTGGATGAATGGGCCGCCATGCATATACCCGATGGATTTGATCGCATATGCACATAACTATTTTTTAGTAGCCAGCTGATCAAGTATCTGTCTAACCGATCTATTCTTACGAACGTTAGAAATTTTTGTATTCTAATTCGTTTCTAGATTCTGCAGCTACTAATTCTCTTAATTTATATTCAGAACTGGAATCCTTTGTTTTAGGATCATATTCAAGAAGTAGTTACAGTTGTTAGAAACTAAAATAAATAGATCATTTACCTGTATAAGGGATCATCTCTCTGTGCTGGCGTAAAAGATTACACCTATAGGTTTAATTGGCCTGAAAAGGCTTAGCTGAGAGACAAAGTAAAGTTCATACTGGTTCAGGTCTCCAGGAGGAATAATAACCTTATGTTCAGTTCGGAGTATATTCTTAGGCTGAATTATGGATCTCTTTTACAGTAGAAAAGGGCAAGTGTTTATAGGCAATGATACAACAGGAAATTACTATTTTGTCCTCTAGTTATAACCGTCACGCCTAGACTTTGTACACAAGACTTCATAGGGTCAAAATAGTAAATATAAGTGTGGACACCTTTGGAAAACATACCCCTCATCGTACATTACAGTGTGCCTTCGTGATGATAACCCTTCGAAGTGAGCGTGATTCGCCCGCTACAAGGGCTTCAGAACAACTTTGAAGAACCTCCGAAGCTCTACGAACTATAAATATGTATCTCCTAAGTTAGGTTTAGTTTAACTCTCGTTCAATCTACAATCAACGCATCGTCACCCTTGTGCCCCAAGGTTATCCGGCAGGACTCGGGCTCTCGGAGCTGGGCTGCATTAGTTTGATCTCCGGCGAAGAGGTGAGTCCCGCCACCCCCGGCTTCCGTACCAACTAGGTTAGTATGCTCACGGCTGCATCGGTTTGGTCCGATCTCTTGAGGAGAACTGTGAAACAACACATTCGTCGGTTGTTCTCAGTTTATTTTGCTAGGTCTAAGGCTGCATTAGTTGGGTTTGATTTCTTAGATTGAGGTGATCTAAGTTTTATAGCTTGATGCTTCATCGGTTAAGTCTGACATCTCTTGTTGTTGTATCTTTTTCATGTCATATATTGTTCATCTAAATAAAGTTTGCCTGATTCATTGATATATTGTTCAGATCATCATGACTAGCTATTATCTCAGTTAGGTCCGATCTAGTTATTGTGATGATTTCCATGATAAAGATCTGTTATCTGGCATGATTTATTTATATCTATCAGAGTACAAGCTAATAAGTTGTCTTCAATTCATCTACATATCATGTTCACCGTCGAAGGGTGCTCATTGGCCTATATGTACATCTTGTTTTTCTCCATCGGCCGACAGGTATCTATTTTTGTAATTTTTTCAATTTGCTCGTAAAAATTTGAAAATTTATTTTTAAAAAAATATTTCAAAAAAAAAATCCCGTTTCCACGACGGTCGCGAGAGCTAGCCGCTAGGCTACAAAAGCTTCGCTAGGCATCATCATCATTGGTTTCTTGAATAGATCTAGTGCAAATGAAGGCTGATTTCTGGTGAGAAAATTTAATCAAGCTTAGCTCTTCGCAAGCATTCGAGCTAGAAACTTGTTGAAAAGCTTCACAAAACTGTGTAAAAGACTAATGTGAGAACTTGATCACGAGGGAATTATTTCCATGGCGCGTCAATGCGATCGATCTGCCCGTAGCCACGAGCCCACGAACACCGTGGAAGAATGTTGATCGAGATGGGTACATTGAACCAAGGAGATCGAAAAAAACCATGCAAGCCGCGAGCTTGTTCGTCGATCGGCAGACGGTTCACCCGATGGACAGGTTCCTCCGGCGAGGCCGCGTCCTCTCCTTATAAACCAGCTCGCCGGAGTAGGAATCGGCGTTGGTCTCCAGCTCAGACGCATGTCCAGGCACGTCTTTCTTGCCGGCGCATGCCGTGGAAAGTTTGCCGGACGCAGGCGGCGCGGCGCTGGCCACTGGCCTCCGGGTGAAGAGGTTCTTGAACCCGAGCACCAGCCGAGACCTGAGACCCTTGGTGCTAGTGCTGTCCGCCTTACCGGCGGCGGCGCCGGACGCCGCGGCGAGGTCGTCCTCGCCGTCCCAGAGCCGGCTGCGAAGGATCCGGAAGCTGGCGGACTTGGCGGGCGCGCGGTCAATCTTGGCCGCGGAGGCCGCGGCCTCAGCCACCGCCTGCTCGGAGCGGCGCAGGCGTGTGCGGAGCCCCGCGAGCTCGCGCTCGAGCGTGTCGATGCGGTGGGTGGCGACCTGCATGCACGCCCTGATGTTCGCGGACTGGCGCAGCACGGCGTCGCGCTGGAGGACGTCGCCGAGCGTCATCATGGCGCCGCCGTCGCCGCCACCGAACGCGCCGGGGAGGGCGTAGCCCTCGAGGAGCGCAGGCGGCGCGGCAGAGCGCGCGCCGTCCGTGGCGACGACGTGGTGGTGGGAGTGGAGCTGCTCGGCGAGCATGGCCTGCACGACGAAGCGGAGCGGCAGGCGCGGATTCTGGACGAGGTGCATGAAGAGGTGGTGCGACAGCTTGGTGCAGTTCAAGCTGTAGCACACCCTGCTCTTCTCCTCCTCTGTCAGCTTCCCCCTGTGATTCTGCATCCAAACCCCAACTGCACTATTATGATCCATCTAATATAATGCTGAATTTTCTCTATTTTTTCCCAAGAATTTAGTGGGTGCTAACCTGTTTCTCTAATCCTAAAAATCTGCAACTAAACATAAATTTTACTATAACATGGTTTTGAAGATTACACTGAGGGTTCTTTTGGTGCCCCTAAATTCTATGTACAGTTCAATTTATATGATCAACGGTTCAAATTTAATATTGGTGATCTATTACCTCCCAGAGATAATAAAACATATAATATTTTTTTTAATATATGCAACAAACAATTTCTTTCTTTACATGCTAACAGATTAATTGTTGTGTGCACTAGATAAAAGGAAATAATAAATAAACTTTCACATACATGTGACTAATTAAACTTTCGTTGATATCTGAAATCATGTCCAAAATGACTTATTTTTGGAAATCGGTAGGAGTACGTTATAGTGTAACTACGGTTAAAAGACATGATTTCATACATCGATTTGAAGATTTTTTTAAAAAATATTTTTTAAAAAAATCAAATTTGTATGTTCGTTTGAAAAAAAATGCAAAAGTAGCATATGATCAGCACTTCTAGTGCTCACTGGTGCCACGTCAACTCTAGTCGGTACTTCTAGTGTCCACCGCATGCTACTTTTGCAAAAAATTTCAAGATTTGAATATTTTTTAAAAAAATTCTCGATTTGAATCCGCGGTTTCCTCCTAAGTTAGGGTCGAGTATCCTGAGTCCAGTGGATAGCACCAGGGTTGGTAGGCTAGTTAAAGTAATGGAAAACTGTCAGGCTACCAGACATTGGGAGCAGAGTAGAAGCTCACTAGCTAGTGAAAACTCAACTGAACTGAACCCGTTCCTCAAGAGATACTCAACTTAGCGACAAAGCGAAAGGACAATCTCGGATGAAATAGTGCCTAGACGATCAGATCGCATCGAATCCGATGCATCTCCATCTCTAGTTTGCTTCTGCATAAAGGCTCTAGCTGCAGCTCACTAGCTGTCCTGGTTGACTTGCAGCTGACAATGCAGTTACGTACCTACTGTAACGGTGCATCCGCTCAAGCAGACACTCACTCTAACTTGCAGCAGGAGCAAGGAATCTTGACGTTGAGTTGAGCTCTACGAGGTTTTGATTCAGCAACATGCTCACCGGAACAGATGCTTCTAATCTCGAGTGTTGAGTAGTTGGATCACGCAATGATCGATCATTAAAAAAGTTTACTTTAGATTATATTTGGTTTAGATTTTTGGAATTTGGATGGAGGGTACTACTCTACTTACCTCGAGGTAATGATCCACAATGGTGTACATGAGGTCATGGTCGTGGACGAACCGCGCGCGCATGGCCTCCACGGCCACCTCGAATTTCTCCACGGGGAGCGCGGCGACGTCGTCGAGCCACCTGCCGTCGTCGCCGCCGGACGCCGCGAGCGTTTCCAGGCACCGGACGAGCAGCGCGGCGGCGGCGGCGGAGACGGCCGACTCGCCGCCGAGGAACGCGGTGCACGACCGCAGCACCGCCGCGGCGCGGGCGTGGTCCGTGGCGACCTCCTGGAAGAAGTAGTCCTCCAGCCCGCCTGCGTCCCCGCGCAGCTCCAGCCAGTCCGCCGCGGCCCACGCCGCCGCGAGGTTCGCTGGCGACAGTGCCACCTCGGCGCCGTAGCACGACGCGACGGCGTCGGCGAACGCGTCGACGGTGAGGCCCGCCGGTAGGTCCACCGCCACGTCGCTGGACTCCGACAGCCGCCGCTTCAGGTAGCCGCTCTGCGACGTGATCACGTCCTGGCCGGCAACCAACAAAGTTCAAATCTTGTCCCCCAAAAAAAGCATTTCACGCATCAAAAAAAACGAATTGTATGAATTGTACGATGGTGTTCGGAAATCGGAATCAGAAAGGAAGACTGATTTTTTTTACCAGAAGTGATTGTCCAACTGTTGAAGAAAGGAAGGATCTTTCTTACCCTGTGCAGAGGAAAGCAATGATCTTGGACACGGACGATCACGTCCGGCTTGCACGATCCATTCGCCCGAGACCTTCGTGGATAGATGGATCCGATCGAGGCGAGACAAATCGCAGCCAAATCTCGAATGATCAGATTCCAAAATTCGCTTCTCCATCGCCAAAAGACAATAAAAGACACACAGCAAACGAACGTACCACTCGCGCGACGCGCTCCTGAGCGCCGGCGGCATGGCGAGCCGCGCCGGCGGCGGCGGTGGCGAGCACGCTCGCGACGTCGCCGCCGGAGACGACGACGACATGGCAGGCGAATCGAAGCACTCCTCTTCCTCTTCCTCTCCCTCTCCCTCTCCCTCTCCCTCTCCCTCTCCCTCTCCTTCTCCCTCCTCGTGGTCGTCCTCGTAGATGGTGTCGACGACGCCGAGCTCTTGCCAGCATCCGCCAATCTCCATGCCGCCGACGCCGCCGCCGCTCTTCTCGTCTCCGTCCTCCCTTGTCCTATCTACCGCGTCTCCGGGGCTGCTGCTGCTGCTGCCGTCGTTGGAGTACCCCGGCGATGCCATTACGGGAGTGGTTTCAAATCGGCGCGGCATTGAATAATGCGTGCATGCAGTTGAGGTTGATAAATGCTGTGCCATGCACTGCTGCTCGTATATGTCATAGAGCTTGTCTCACATTGTAGCTGTCCAAGAATTTTAGTACCTACTGTAGTTGAACTTGGTTTCGAACAGCTATTTGGTTTGAGTGCTCTCTCAGTCTCTCTAATTTCTAAAAGGAAGTCGTTTACGTTTGTTTCATGACTGTATCTAAAGTTTCTAAAAAGATGCCGTTTTGTATTCTAATGTGTATTATATATGTTTTTACCCTTAAAATAATACTCTTAATAACCAATAGGATAGAGAGATTATTGAATATGGTTGTCATGCACCTATTTAATATAGACAAACAGGTAAATATATACACTAATTAAACCTTCATTGGTATATCACGTCCAAAATGACTTCTTCTTTTTAGAAACTAGAGGGAGTAGTTGACTAGTATAAGTATCTAGCCGGTAAAAATACGTGCAAGCTTATGTTTCCGAATTTCTGAATTCTAGTTTATTTCTAAATTTTGTAGCTAATAATTCTTACAATTTAGATCTAGAATTAGACTGTTTATTTCTAATAGTAATTGTAGCTACTAGAAACTGAAATAAACATACGCCCTACCGTCGACCTTGGAATGCCACCTCCTAGACATCGCACTACCGTGCTCTATACCCTAGTCTTCACGTCGCCGCCGATCCTTACCCCTGCACACTGTCTCATGGCCGCCACTCAGTAACGTACCGACTACCAGGAAAGCTCGCATCGCGGTCGCTCCGGCCGCCGTTGGTCACCGCCTCCATTGACGTCATCACATGTCTCCACGCCGAAGCGGCACCTCTGGCACCGAATCTGTGCCACTGCCGGACATCGACAGTACTGTGCCGCTATCGGGCACCGACACCGAGCCCCTAACGGACGTCGACTCCGCGGCACTACTGTCGTGCGATCACCGACTGTCGCACTGCCGCCGCCGACCATCGCACCATCGTCGCCGAGCCGCTGGCTATCATTGGGCGTGCCTTCGTGTGCAGCCGTACGTGTCGTCGAGCGCTTACTGATGCGCCCCGCACCGCCGTGCGCCTCCACGCCACCACGCCGCAGCGCCGCCCACCACGCCGCCCACGACGCCTGCCTCCACAGCAACATCACGTCGGGGCCATGCAGCCGCTTCACAACACACCGCGCAGCCATGGCGGCAGCGTGCTCAGGAGGTATTTGGATCGAAGAAAGTGCAGGTTTCAATGTGCTCCGAAATAAAGTTCAAGAGATATTTGGACTTTTTCCTGTCTTCTGGAGATCTATTTTGATATCTTTTGCACGGCCATCCATGTTTAGATAACATTTTAAAATTGTCCATTTCAGATTAAAAGAATAGTCCAAAACTTGACCGGCGGTAGCTAGCTAGTGCGAGACCTAGCAAAGCAAAGGAGGAGAGCAGGAGAGAGATATATGGAACTACTTGGCAGAGCTTTGGATCCCAAAATTTATATCAGAGCTTCGGATCTATGTGTGATCTGGAGTAGATTTAAAGCGTTTGATTAGATTGAGTTGGTCTAGAAATCCTGGATTCATGATGGGCTAAGCTGATTTTTTTAGGGTGAAGTAGTTGAAGCTGGTTCAACCCCGCTCTAGTGCCGCGGTGCATTTTTTTGAAGTGTTTTGGTTTGGATCTGCTAGAATTTTGGGATAGACCCATATGAATATTTCAAAAATTCCTACAAAAATATCAAAGGCCGAGCTATGTAAAGGAATATCGCAAGTCGGGAGTCAGGTATCAGACTCAGTATTGTCGAGGGCCACACTTGAACCAAGGACTCGAATGTCGAGGGTAAGGACTTCCCAAGTGTTTGATCCTGATTAGGACTCGGGGAACGAGGGTTGGCTTGCCGAGCCCGACCACATGCTTTCGAAGTCTGACTCCTTGCCTTTTGGATATGTGGTCTTTCCTTTTATAGTTTTGATTTTTTGGGAACATGACAAAGTTTATAGGATATGGTTATATGGAAACCAATTTGATTGAGATTGTGATCGTGAAACGAGATCTGATTGCTCCCATATAAATAACCGTAGATCTGGCTGAATCATGATGATGAGAAATACAATAGACCCTAGCTATATAGGGTTTTAGTTGTCTCTTCTCTCTGCTATGTTGCTGCCATAGACTACTTCATTCCGTCTGTTAGTGTGCACCGGAAATGAGAGAGCAGGTCTTAGCAACCAGTCGTCCTTACGATCTTGCATCGAGAGAGGTCGAATAAGGTTTTTTGGAAAGTGCTCAGCATTTGTGTTTAACAATTCGTCATTCATTTTCTTCATTTGATAAATACATGTCCATGTACATTTTCGAATACAAATCAAATGTAGGAAAGAATTTTTGACAGATCTAATGAGAATCAGAGCGGTAAGAACTTTTTCTTACAAGTAGCAGACTTTGCTTAATTACACGGCTAAGAACAAATCAACTAATCGAGCAAACCAAATTAAACCAGGTAATTAACAGAGCAACAGTGCAAACCAAAGAGAAGCAAACTTGATTTCTCATGCACTCCCGTGTTGCTCATCATCTCTGGTGATGAGCTGACCCGGCAACCACGGCGGCGGGCCGGCCGTGCTCATCCTCGGCGCGTCGACGGCGGCCGGCTGGACAGATCCCGGCCGAGCTCGCGCGGCGGACCCGTCGTCCTCCGCCGCCCCGGGCAGCTCCCAGTAGTCTATCATCAGGTGCCTCCTGCTGCCGCCGCCGCCGCCGTGGGAGCTCCCGTCCGGCGAGACGCCGCGGTAGCCGCCGCGCTCCTGCTGGCTCCGCCTGATCGCGCCGATCACGAACGGGATCAGCCCCTCCATTGCCCAAACGCGCGTACGTGCTAGAACGACTCTTGTGCGCACCAGCTGCTTCTCCTTCTCGCCGTGGTTACGTACGTGCGTGTGGTGGCTACCGGCCTGCGTATTTGTAGACGGCGCGCGCCGCCAGGACGTACTCGGCTTTTCCGGTGGGCGGCTGATCGGATGGGGTTTGAAAGTTTCCTTCTTTCTTCTTCCTCGTCGTCGTCGTCGTGGTGCTGTTCTGGATTCCATCGCGTCACGTTTTCAACGACCTTGTTTGCGCGCTTGTGCGTGTGGGATTCTGCAATCATATTAATACAGTCTTGTTTTTCCCGGGCACAGCAGCTTAGTAGCTATGCCTTCCACGCACGTAGATGCAAAATTTTGTTCTTTATTACTTGCTTGTTTTCATGCTATGTTGTTTGATTTTTTTATAAATTAAATTTCTTGATTTGACTTATTTTATAGAAAAATACCGAAATAAAGATGTGTTTAGTTGAGTTACAGAATCTGCAAAAACATTTGTGAACTATGAGCTATGAAAAAATTGTTGTGAGTTGTAGAAAAAGTTTGATTGAAATAGTTACATATTTATATTTCGGCGTCAAGGGAGACCAGAAAAGGAGGGGGAAATGGAATAACTATTTTGGATAGGATTGTTTTTAAATAATCACGTGAAATTAAAATCAATACACGATTGCTATAATTTGCGTACGAGATTTTCATAATCTCCCTGTCACATGGGCCCGCTGGTACGATTAGGAAGGTGCTGCATGCTAATTAGCTCTGCCTACCGCTGACCAAATAGGTGACAATCGCTAGCACGACATTAGTACCGTTAGGCACGGTACTATTAAGCACGATAATATTAAACACTACACCCTAATCGTGTCATGCTATTGTTCTTCGGGCGTGGACCCACATGATCAATGGCGGAGCCAATGTGTTTGGTGAAAAAATTAGTTATTAGTGGCAATTTTTTTCCATTTGTGCACCCCTTTAAGTTCAATATAATGTACCGTTTAAAGTGGTGCACCCTCTTCAATTTTTCTCTAGTTCTGCCACTGCACACGACAAGTACCTTTAGGGATTAGCATCTTGGTAAGATGTTGCAATTCTTAGAGAATGAAAAAAATAGATCTACTTCTTTTTGGTATTTTAGACTAAATTCTTTTGTTTCTTGATGCTCAATCAAAACCTCTTTTTTAAGATGTAATCTTTCTCGGGGTTCCCATATTCGTCCTCCGAGTCTTCCTCTAAAATGTATGTTTGTCGTCTAGAATCCTATATTTGTTCTATGGATTTACATATTCATCATTTGAGTCTTCCTCTCAAGTACTATATTCATTCTCTATGTTTGAGTGGGCATTTCACCCCTAACCAAAGCTCATCCACCGATTCACTGATTCTTCAACATCAGTCAATTCGAACCTCTGCTTAGTTTCATCCAAGCTTCATTCTGGTTATAGATAGATCACCTAGGTTCAGGTCCATAAGTAGTGATAATCTTCCTATGGAGACTTGCTTTCGTTATAGCTCCGATGGATTCCATTCCCTTAACCAAGCCACTGCTTACTATGGTGAGAAAATTCAAACCCCTTCTCATGAACGAATGATCCAGATACGATGTTATAAGGATCGAACGGCTAAAGCAGGATGAGACATCTTGCCGCTATCATATCAACTCAATAATCGTGTCGTATTGTATCGGTACTCGTACCGGTACTCTAGGCCAAGGTAACGGTCTAAACACCACACTACCTATAATAGTGCGTCAATACTAGCGTTATACCTGTAGTGCCATGCTCTGCTAGGTCTGAACCTAGTGCCGCTCCGACTCATTTGGCCCTACCATCTCTTTTGAAAGACTGGAGCCACCGTATTATCTGCGTAGCACATCACGCCGAATAGTTTGAGATTATCCCATACTAATAGTCTATTCCATCCGCTTGTTGGCTGCTTCTTCTTTGTTTCTAGTCAAAATCAGGCAACCTGATTACGCAACATTCCACACTAACTAATTCGGGCCAGTTGAGGTGACGCGCTGCCGGTGCAGCCGCAAGTCGGCAACCTTGTGTCGCCTCGTGAGAAATTTCATCGCCGCAAAAGCGGCGGCCGCCGGCTGCCGGCTGCCGGCACCGGCGAGCCCCTGAAAATCACGTGGTTTCTGACCCTGGGTTGTCCGTCCGACCGACCTGACGTGCAAGGCTCATCAGCCTGCTACTTTTGGCATGACTCAGTTCCTTCTTTCAAGCAACTAGACAAAACATCCGGCTATTTGATCGCCTTAAGATTATAAAAAATAATAGTTTGTTTCTAATCTAAATTCGATAGCTACCTAGTTCTATTGTTTACAAAAAAAAAATGTTTAACATAGCTAAAGATTATGAAAGTAGATAGAAACTTGCCTTTGAACCAATCCAACACTGATTTTGTTCCAACATTGGATGAAGCTGACCCTCGCCCATCAATCTCTGCATCTGAAACAGCCAAGTAAAATATTGTGAGACAAAGTAACAAACAGAATTTGAGCAAGACAAAAGAAATAATCGGCATACAGCTGCTTTTGAAGTGTTCTTGTGTAAGTAGAGCAAATCAGAGATGTTGCAGGTGTGGCGTCCTTCCATGGGTCAACCCAATCATGTGATTTGCTGATTGCTAATCAGGGTCTTCGTGCAAACCCTCATCGGTCAGAAAACTCCATCAAAGAACCGGATATCTACTAGCAGCGTAAGATACCAACAATGCCGTCAAATCATCAGCTTACATTCTGAAACGGAGAAAATACAAAACTGTGATCGCTCATGAGATTTATTAGTGACAAACTCAAGCAAGAAACCAAACTTCTTGTACTCATTGGCAAACCATTCCAGGAGAGACATTTTGTCCTGAACTTCCAACTCAGCATTAGTAGATGGATCTAAGGAAATTGCTCTGGTCAGCTTCCTGTTCTTTGTTCAAATGTTTGCTCTAGCACTGTTCTTAAGGTCATATCTGTTGATATCAAGATTCCCCCACACTATCAGAGTCTCCACAGCACCCATATCAAGAACCTTAAGAGTGTCATCAACACCAAAGACATATTTTCCTGAATCTTAACTGATCTCTTCAAAATACTTGCCAATCAACTTCTTCTCCTGTATAAACTTCACATTTGCTAGAGATCTCAGCTGACAATTCAATGGCTTGGTTGAAATCATTGTCTCCACCATAAGAAACATCAACCACATCAAGTATCTTGGCTTGAAGCCACTGGTCAAACATGCCAGACTGACTCAGCTGTCTTAAAATCAGCAGAACCAGCAAGAATGTGTCCTGCAACATTAGGCTTGAAGGGCTCAAAATCAATAGTAACTTTCTTTTCCTTTCCATCTTCAGACTTCAGTAACGATGGTTCCAGTGTAGAGAACCAATCCAACATTGTGCCATTTCCTCTAGGCTCTAGCTGACTCCAGAGTCTTGATTAACTTCTTAATCTTCCAGAACTCAATGTTCCTATCAGTTTCATGGCTGTCAGGCATCTTGACAGAGCTCAGGTGACTGGTTTACTTTACCTGTATGCTGCCAAAACATATAAACCAGTGGAAATATGATGAATTGGAAGTAAAACATTAGCTGCACAGTACCCTCATAAAAGATATTTCACCTAGACTAAAAAAGCAAAAGAGGACAGAACAGAGCCAGAAAATCCACATGATTAGGCACTTGGTTTTCTTGTTAGCACGAGCTCCGTTCATGATAACCCAAATGGAGATGCTAAGAAAAAAATACCTACCATTCGTACTACTTAAGCAATAACGAAATCATTTCATTGAATCAGCATACTTTATTACTTCATATGTAACAGTGAAAAAAAACAGGTAAAACAAGACAGTTTATCATACAAAATATTCCCATAACAGATTTTCAGCAGCAATCGAGTATCAAACAACAACAACATTCAAGTAGGCATAGTTGATATTGCTCGGAGAGTGGCAATATTTGGCTAGGCTTTGAAATGTATAAAGGGTTTCTCATTTGCACGTTTTTGCAACCAACATGAAACACTAATAAACGCATACTGTCACTACTCGCTAGGCTACAGGTATTTGATTACAAAAAACCCTTTATTATCAAGGAAAAAACATAGAAATAAAATGAAGAATCCAGTTAACCCACAAGATAATGGAAGACCAGCATAACCATGAACAACTTCAGAATCAAAATGCCCTGCTGTAAAACAATATGCTGCCAACATAGGATGAAAACCATACCCCCAAAAACAGAACAATGTAAGACCAAGCATGCATTTCACAACAAAAACAGAAGTGGCAGATATGAAGTAAACTTAAGGCTAACCTTTTAATATCAAATGGCATAAACTTATAGAAATTGTACTGCCATTGGCCTGGTAACTGCTTTGTCTTTGTAAACTAATTTAAGAACCAAGCTTAGGCTAGCTCATGCAAGAAGAAACAAAACACACACATGGGAGCTTTATAACCATAAACCTAAAAAAGAGCTCTGCTTACACTCATGGAAAACTTGGAACAGCATGACACTCTAATGGGGAAGGCTTAGCTTATATGACAATAATTCTAAATTTCTAAGCACCAGGTACTCGAAACAACCCCAATTCATATACACAACCAAAAATAAAATGTACGCATTAACATGTCCCAGGTAAGCAATTGCAAGAGAAAATCATGGATTCATATACATATGCTTAAACTAGCAGCCAGGCTCGGGAAAATCGCAAGGAGCAATCGTCTAGTGCACTCCCTGCACAGATTCCGAAATCGGGAGGCAAAGCCGCAAAGCATCACATGCCCCTCAGATTTTCACCTCAGAACTAAACCCAAATCAGTCCCAAGCCATCTGCCGCTGCCAGTGCCATCGGATCCAGACTCTAATCGCAATGAAACCTAACGAGCGCACGCACGGACGAAAAACAACCAAATGCGTGGCAAGATTCGGCAGATCCGAGCGGCTCTTTATCCGCGGGGCGCGGACTGTCCAGGTCCGCGTGATCGACGGAGAAGACTACGAGGCAAAATCGGATCAAGGAAAGTAGGGTTCCTTACCCACGACTGAGTTGGAGGAGGAGGTGAGCGTCAACTTACCATTTACCATAAACATAGGAAAAAATGTCATGTATATTTATATATATATATATGGACCGTTATTCTATATTATGGGTGTAGAATGTTATTCTACACTGATCAACCCAACTGTTTTCACCTCATCCAGCGTGTCCCCACGTCTCATTCTACACCTGTGGTGTAGAATAGCATTTGTGTATATATAGAGAGAGCGCTAATCTACGTCACATGTGTAGTTATTCTACACCGACCACATTCAGTGGTAGATTTTCTCAGTAGAATAGCAATTGAGTACTACTTTTTCAGTAGTATATTTTTCAATAAAATAGCTATTCCATACCTGTTGTGTAAAATATCACTCTCATATATATATATTATTATTGAGTTTATTTTATGTTTTATAGGTAAACGTATACGGATATAAATATTAATATCTGCTTTATCTATTTATCCGTTAAGTATAAATATATAAATCAACGCAAGATTATTATGTGCACTTTACAAGCTACTTAAGATACAGATTTTTGAAAAAAAAATCAAAGGATATTTTTTTTATTTTAATTTCAACTTTGGAATAATTAATACTTAATTAATTATGCACTAATTATATAGATAAAATATCGGTTGACTAATAATACTGAGGATTTATGTAGAAGTTGGCTACCTATGTAATGGGTTGGGTCCAGACTTTAGATCAGTCAGATAATAGCTTAATTGGAGATCAAATAATTTAAAATATATCCTAAAATATAATATAAGGAATATTTGGGTTTTATAGTGCAACTTATCCTACAAACCACCACTCATTCAATTTATCCTTATCCTAGCCTAATTGTCTTTTCGTTTCTAATACCTGTTACTTTTTATGTTACAAAATGTCCCAACTTGTGGGTTTTTAATGTATATTAAGAAGATGTGTAAGACATATTTGTTGTTTCGGTCTTTCGAGTGAGTATTGGTCGGGAAAAAGAATTAAATGATTTAATAAATAATTAAATCTCTACTATTATAAAACGTGCGCTTGAAGCCGACACCGCTCGCACGCGTGCGATGCGAAGCAGGCCCACCGCTGATTTGAAGGCCCTCCGTGCAATCAGCCCAATCGGCCGGGAAGAAAAACACGTGAAGGAAAAAATGTATTTTGTATTTCGGTTCTTTAATTTTTGTATTTTGCATAAATTTTGCGCAGAAGCTTTTGGATTTATGAAAAATCACGCAAAACTATAAATCTTGTGTATAGGCCATTAGATTCACAGAAAAATCTGGAAAATAACCATTTCTTGCATAAAAGAACCTTTGAAATCTGAATTTTTCATCCGTTTTTCCTTTTCAACAATATTTTCCATGCTTATTTATTGTTTATTGTTTTATTATATCTAATTGTCTGTATGCATTTAATTATACTTTCTTATCAGTAAATATAGAATTATATAGGAAACACTAGAAAATTACAGTAATTTTATTCATGTCCCTATTTAGCTATATGGTGCAATTTTACTAGAAGTAACTTGCGCGTCATAGAAGACTTGTATCAGGGTAATTTTCACAGAATTTTCATTCAATCTATAGAGGCCTTATTGGGGGTTCATTAGCACAACATGACCGTAATTTCTTGCTTATATCAATTTTTAAAATAAGTGTTTCAAATTGAGAATAAGGTTCATTGCATCGTTTTTGCGGTCTAGAGATAAACGTTTTGAATATTGTCATGAACTATCAGTACAAGCCTTTGAGCTATAAGATAACTTAATCTCAACACATTATGAGGATTCATAATCAAATTCATTGCAAACCATATTTGTATTTGAAAAAAATGTTATACTTTAAATAGACGTTTATGATTAAGAAAGTTTCGTTACAAAGCACGGACACCTGACTACTCTAAACATAGCATATGTATACAATTTTTGAACCAAGTTATATTATTTTCATTTGTCCTATTTTTTTTAAAAAAATAGAATCACTTTTATAAAAAAATATAAAACCAATTGGTATAGAATCACTGGCAGTAGTTCAGATTACAGAAGCCTAGTCAAATCCTTATCTAATCTGCAGATATGTCCACGGATTCTGCCATTAATCCCCCTCACTTTCACGCACAAGCTGTCCAAAACTATCAAATCAAATCGACGCTACGGGAGAAGAAGAAGAAGCATCTCTCGCGGTCTCGCCGCCGTCGCCGGCTCCGGCGCGGCGGCGGCGGCGACCCAACCCAACCCTCGGACCACGACACCCCGGATCGATCCCCAGCTGCACCGAGTCCACGCTCGCCTGTCACACCACGCGTCGCTGAGCAGCGGGGCCCACGAGCGTCCACGCGGAACCGGCACGTGGTGGACCTGTCCGTCCCGCACGCGTGACGCGTTCGGGCTCACGTGCACCACCCCACCCGTACGACCGCTCGGGGTCGGGGGCTCGGTCGCACGTGTCGCGCGCGGAACTCGTCGCGCCCAAGGCCCAACCACCTACCCACCACGCGGCTGGGCTCGGCTCGGCTCAGCGCGGCGCAGATCGGCTCGGCTCGGCTTGACGCGTGCAGGTGGCGGGCGTCGGGACGGCCGTCGGATTGGATCCAGCGGTGGATGTTGGACCACAAAAAAATTGTCACCGGTTAAATTCGCTCGGCCACAGACGAATCGCACCCAATTCCATCCCCCTCGCGGCGAACAGCCTCTCCTCGTCCTCCTCCTCCTCGCCGCCGCCGCCGCCGCCGCCGCTCGCGCCTGCTCCGCATTTGGTTCGATCGAGTGGAGCTGTGAGATACGGGCATGATGGCTGGGAGTAGCAGCTGCTACAGCGACAGCGGCGACTCGTCCTGCTCCGAGCCCTTCAGCGAGTGCGGCAGCGACGATCTCTCGTTCACGCCCGCGGCCGCCGCGGGAATCCACAGGCTTCTGCTGTCGTGCGCTGCGGAGGCGTCGGACGGTGTGATTTCGTCGCTCGTCGCGGAGTTGGAGTCGCCGTCGTCGTCGCTTGACTCGCTCCGGCGCGCCGCGATGGAGCTCCGGCTGCTGGCGAAGCACAACCCGGACAACCGGATTCGCATAGCCGCGGCCGGGGGCGTGCGGCCCCTCGTCGTGCTGCTGTCGCACGTAGACCCGCTGCTTCAGGAGCACGGGGTCACGGCGCTGCTCAACCTGTCGATCTGCGACGAGAACAAGGCGATCCTCGTCGAGGCCGGCGCGATACGGCCGCTCGTGCACGCGCTCAAGTCAGCCGCGTCGCCCGCCGCGCGTGAGAACGCCGCGTGCGCGCTGCTCCGCCTTTCCCAGCTCGACGGCTCCGCCGCCGCCTCCATCGGCCGCGCGGGGGCCATCCCGCTGTTGGTCTCCCTCCTTGAGACCGGCGGCGCGCGAGGGAAGAAGGACGCCGCCACGGCCCTCTACGCGCTCTGCAGCGGCGCGCGCGAGAACCGCCTCCGCGCCGTGGAGGACGGCGCCGTGCGCCCGCTCCTCGACCTCATGGCCGACCCGGAGACCGGTATGGTGGACAAGGCCGCGTACGTCCTGCACTCCCTCGTGGGCATCGCCGTCGGTCGCTCCTCCGCCGTCGAGGAGGGCGGCATCCCCGTCCTCGTCGAGATGGTGGAGGTCGGCAGCTCTCGGCAGAAGGAGATCGCCACCCTCTCCCTCCTACAGATCTGCGAGGATAACGCCGTCTACCGCACCATGGTCGCCCGCGAGGGCGCCATCCCTCCCCTCGTCGCCCTCTCCCAGTCCTCCTCCGCCCGCCCCAAGCTCAAAACCAAGGTAAGCAATCGCATTTCCTCATCAAAACACATTTTTTCATCCAAGTTGCAACTTTATAAATCTTGTATTAATCGGTTTGTGATTCTGCAGGCGGAGGCGCTGGTCGAGATGCTACGGCAGCCACGGAGCGCGAGCCTGCGCGCGAGGCCGGCGGCGGTCGTCGCGGCGGAGTGACCCCGCCGTCGTCCAACTTCCCACCTTTGACGTGCCAAGTGTTGTGCTTCCCCTCCCCCTTTCCTGCGGCGAGACGAACCGGTCACCGGCGACAGTCCGGCCGGCCGCCGGCACGCGTGTGTAAATACAGCAAGCGTCCGCGATCGAGTGTAAATTTCCTCAAGCGAGACGACGACAACGACGACGGCGGAGTGATGAAAAGTCTCCTGTAAAATCTCTTTCTTCCCCACCACAACTTTTCTTCCTTTTTCTTTCACCTCTTTTATCCTCTACCTTCTCGGTTGTTTCCTCCTCAAGCAAATCGCTACAGAATTTCATGTGTGCGCGTGGGATTAAACAGTGATGAGATGAATTTGTTCTACAGAACTGCGTGTCTCTGTCTCCGTGTGTGTGCTTGCTACGTTAGGAATCTACCTGGTTTCTGTGGACACAACCAAGAAAACCCTTGTCACTGAAAGCATCAGCTGGTCAGAATTTCAACCGAGGAGATCGAAAGGAGATCGAATTGCGATGTTGCCATTCGATTCCCACCGTCAGAATTCCGGCTTCAGCATCTCCAGTGACAGATCAAGCCATCAAGGCAACGAGCTCCGTGGTAATAACGGCGAGTGAGTTCGTTGGCCGTCAGTGGGTGACTTGGCAAACCAGCAATCAACGTTTGCTACCGATTCAAACCAACAGTAAATTAAAGATCGTTTTTTTTCCGGTGACCATCGTGGTCATCTGCTACCACTCACTTGTCACTTCTGCTGCTGCCGCCTGTGGCCTAGAAGACGAAGACGCAGGACGGATCTTGCTTGGTGGGGTGGCTCAGTGGCTGGTGGGATGATCATTCGTTCTCCTGCAGCTGAAAACGACCCTGTTCTCTGGCTGAATCAGCTGGACCTCTCGTTTTCCGAGGCATGGAGACGCCATTGCCAATCTGCCATTGCCTCCTCTGCTCTTTTCACCGTTTACTACACCAACGTGGCAGGTTGTTAGTCCCATTACTTGTCACTTCATACGTTTGGATATCAATTTAAAAAAATAAATATAAACTAATTATAAAAATAATTGTAGAATCGGAGAATAATTCGCGGGGTGAATTTATCAAGCCTAATTAATCTATGATTAGCAAATGTTTATTGTAGCATCATATTGTCAAATCACTGCGTAATTAGGCTAATTAGATTCGTATCACGAATAATCCACCAATTATAAATGAGTTTTTATAAATAATCTATATTTGATACTCCAAAATAGTATTTAAACATTGGATGTGACAAGGGCTAAAATTTTAGCCCCTAATCCAAACACCTCCTAACCTAACCTATGATTTCTTATATGTTGTATTATTTTATCGTGTTACTAGTACACTATATTTAGAAACTATTTCACTAACCATAATTCTTTGGGTATATACTTTTATTTCTTTCTCCCTCTCTCGATCAATCTTTTTCTATTTCTGTCTTTAGATGTTGTGATGATATGATGTCTTGATTTTGATATGGTTTCTTCGTTTTATTGACTCTCTTCGTTAATTTGCTTGATAAATGTTAGATTTTTTCCTAAGTGGTTGTCTATTAAATGCTTAAGACACATCATTATTGGAAGGTTAGAACTACTCCCTAGACCATTAGTTTTACTCATTTCCTAATATTGTAATATAAGATCAGATTTAATATTTTATATTACAATAAATCTGAACAATGTATTTACATTTGTTGTACTATAAAATATCACGTCCGGTCCTGGATTGCAATGTTACGGAACAAGTGAGTAGTTTTTAGGATTAACTATTAAAAATCGCAGTTTGTTTTTAAAAAATCCTATATAAAATCCCCAAAAATATTTTGGACAAATAACTGATTTTTTATATTAAATTCATCACATAATCATATTATATATCGGAAATAAGATCATCTACAATCGGCTTTGTCGACTGCAGAGAGCAGACACCCCTTCCGCACCATCGTATTTTGATCCGACGAGTACCGAAGGGGCTTTAGCGGTGGGTTTCGTACAGGGTTAGGGTCCACCTCCGCAACATTGGGGGCTCCATATCATTAAATACGCGCCGAATAATATGGATCACGGTTGGATTGGACAGTCAGAGCCCCGAACGTGATGGGAGCCGGTTCCCATGTATCGAGCTTCAAAGGAGGATGGGTATTGCTCCTACTTTGACCAAACAACCCAACCGGAATATTATATTGAGTTGACCCGGCTCGCAGCACATCGTTGACTTTGTTTTATACGGCCTGACGAGCTCTGTATCTGTGAGCAAAAGCCAAGGCTGTGTTCAAAGCACCACTAGAAATACTGAAAACGAAAAGGGTGGGAAAGAATGAGGCCGAATTGACATTGAAATGTCAACCACGAACAATTCTACAAGACAAATAGCAATCACGATTCACGAGTCACGACCTAAAAATCACCCACAGAAAACCACACGGACGAAGCGTGCAAGTGTTCATGCACATTCGTCAGTACAAATGACTAAAAAAAACTATAAAAGATGCCACAAACCACATTCCCTGTAAATATATATATACTCTCCCTTTTTCTAAAGACTTGTTGTTTTTAATATTAGTAGTAGTATAAAGAAACGAATTGATGATCAGATGTTCCTCGTTGATACTGTTAGCTCTATTTTTTTATGAGGGTTGATTGGTTGGTGTTATTAGTCTATTCGCAATAGGGTTTTATGGGGGTTTCATGGTATTAATTAATATGATAAGTCAGATTTTTTTGCTGACATGACATTCAATTAATGAGGGAAGAAAATTAAGTAGTGTCATCGTCATGACATGATGCTAACCCGTTTCCATGACGGATGAAACGAAATGAAACGCTCATTGTGAGCCAAATCGTTTTATCAGAGAGAGGGTATTTCATGAAAGTCGGTTGCATTTAATTACACTGGTTAGCCTAGGAAATAGTGAAATGAAACTCTCCAATGAGAGAGAGTATTTCATTCAGTTGCAAAGCTGATGTGGTCTTTTAGGAAACAATGTTATAAACTCACCATTGTGAATAGCCTTAGTTCGTTGGAGTTCATTGATTGCACACCCATTAACTAAGGTGGTGTTTAGTTGTACGGACTAAAGTTTAGTCCATATCACATCATATGTTTAGACATTAATTTAAAGAACTAAACTTGAACCGATTATAAAAATAATTACATAATCGGATGATTAACCGCGAGATAAATTTATTAAGCCTAATTAATCCATGGTTAGCAAATGTTCACTGTAGCATCACTATATTCGTCTCATGAATAATCCACCGATTATGAATAAGTTTCGTAAATAGTCTATATTTAATACTCTAAAATAGTATCTAAACATTCGATGTGACGGGACAAAACACCTCTAAAAACAAGTTAGAATAGATCTTCACGTGTGTCAACTCGTTCATGTTCATTTCACAATTATTAAAGTTAGATTGGATCGGTTCATCTTAAAAAAAATCTGAATTTGATGTACCCAAACGAGGGGCCATACCTGCGTCTATTATTTTAATTATCTCTTTCTCCTCGTTTCCCTTCTATAGAAATTAGTTATCGGCGAGGAGGGAGAGGGAACCCCACCGCCATCCACCGCGCCAGCAGCCGGTCCGGCCAATCATCCGGCGCGCCGTGCATGGTCACGCCGCCTGCCCGCTGCGCACCGACACATGCGGTACGGTGCCGGCTCCCACACGAACGCACATGTGAGCTCTCGCCAATGCCCAATCGGATCGCGAGACGATCTCCGCGCGCCGGCGCGGCCGGCGCGGCGCGGCGCCTTTCCGCCGCTGGCTGGAGCCGAGCGCGCTGCGGCCGAGAGCGCGCGCGCGCGCGTGGGGCTGTGGCCGGAGGCACCGACCCGCTGCTCATGTGATCGCACATGAACTACGCACGCACTGTAGCGTTGCGTGATCGATCCGTCTAAAAACACGTACGTAGGTTGCCATGTACCGCGAGTGTGCATCTCGTTGGTGGTTTTTTTAATCAAAAGTTCCACGGAGATCTGCATGTGATGATACGAGTGGGGCATGGGGGATGCAGGGTACGGAGGGATCGGCGTATAGTAGGGTGACCGTGACCGTGACCGGAGCATGGGAGCATGCTCCGTCGAGCTGTCCGGCGCTTGTAGTAGTTGCAGTAGCCGAATCCTGACGCGTGGCGGCAGGGGCGCAGGGCGCGGCCCACGCCTGATCGCGACCCGCCGCCGGCCACCGGACGATCGGGCATCCACCACCGGCGCGCGCGATCGACCGCTCCTGCGCGCGCGCGGCCGTGGCGTCACTGGCGTGCGTACACGGCGTCCCCCCGTGCGCCGGGGTGCAATCGCTCGCCGGCTCGCCGCGCGCGCGCAGGAGCTGTCATGGTTGCCTTCCAGCTTCAGGCGAGTGGCCGGCCTAACCGATCGCCGTCTCAGTCGCCGTCGCCGTCGACGTGGCCATGTCCAATAATACCGAGCTAACCAATCAAGCCGTTCGCTTTCCGGAATCGAGTCTGGCCCAGGCAGGCAGTATCAGTTAACGGTTAATTAACCACTGCTTTTTTTGACAACTCGATGAACTTACGACAAGTACTTCAAGTAATCGTTAGTTAGGCGTGCGACCACTGATAAACTGGAGTCACATCAGACCAGCTCTAATTAGTAATCATGAAACAGATAAGAGCATTTTTTTCTCAATCCGAAACAACAGTCGTGCGATTCCTAATTTTTGTAGGTCCATATAATTCGCCCAAGGTCTGAAATTCAACTGCGTTTGGGAGTTTGAGATTCCAACATTTATTTTCCGCCGCATTAACTTCGTGTAATTTTGTTTTTCCTTTGCGTGTTTGAGTTGATTGACCAAATAGATCAGGATTGCTCACACAGTGAGCAAGGTTGAAGGAAGAAACAATCCGATACTTAGAATTGCTCCGTGCAAGACTGCATCAACTTATCTGTTCAGAGGGGCTTTGTCAAGGGCCTCGGTGCCCAAGACAGCGGGGCCTGGACTATGTAACTCGTAGTCTCGGCGGATAGGAGCGCTAGGGTTTTTGCCTAGCTGCTCAATTGCGAAGGGGGTGAGATTTTAGAGTAGAGAAGGAGGTAGGGAAATAGAAGTTTATTGCTTGATTTCAAAAGTGCCGATTGCATGGCCACTTATAGGTCTACGGCCAGCTAATAAACTCCTTAATCTATGCATGCTAATCTGCATGGCTTCATGCCCAACCAACCAGGTGCCGGCTATGGGGCGTTCCTGGGCGTGCGCCGCATGCTTATCTCCCTAGCGTTGGTTGCGGCCTGCCCCTGGATATCCGGCTGCCTGGCCGACCAACCAGCGCCGGCAGCGGCTGATTCTGGCGCGCATGCACCGGCTTTCTGGCTGCGCGGTTGCGCCGGCTGTGGTTGTTCCTGGGCACGCGGACGGCGTCGGTACGGGATGCCGCACATGACAGGCTTCCAAACCCAAACATCGATCCGTTGATGAAGCCTCTATGAGGTTTTGGGGTTGTGTCGTCTGTTTGTTGTCTCCAGCATCGCTTGTGTTGCTAGTTTTCTTAAGACTCGTTTATTTTTGCCGGAAGGGGTTGCTGGTAGCAGTGTGGCCCGAGTGTGTCTGTAAAGTCAGTATCCCCGACATTGAAAACATTCACTTAACTGCTTTCAAATAAACCAGGACTCTCGAAAATATCTTTTTGAGATGCCTTTTTCATAAAAAAACAAAAAAAACTTATCAGGAGGTAATTTTAATTTTTCAAGAAGATAAATTCCTCCTTGTGTATTTGGTTGAACTTTGACTGTATATTTGCTATTTTTCGAAGAAGGAAACAATATACAATTATATAAGAGTAATTTTATGGTCCAAGTTACCATATTTTTTGATGTTAATTTTGATATCTCGGTATCTCTTTAAGAACCGTAAAATTACCTATTATATAAACTTAATTAGCGTATACAACATTTGTATATATACATATACACACACGATGAATGTTAATTAAGTCCGGCTTTATTTGTCAGGAATGTGATATAAAAACTTTTTAGGAGGTTATCGTGTTACTATTAGTTTTGATGAGATCTAGTACTTGTTTTTTATTTGTTTTCTGATAAAATATATTTAAATTAAAACGACACGAGTACTCTCATTTTACAATTAATTATTGTCGGACAAAATCGACAGCATCTCATAACTCCACGCCTGATAAATTTAATTAGATCGGGTACACCTTCCAGATTATTGCAGGAAACAAACAAAGACCTTCTTGTGTTCGGCCAAAATCACGTGCTCGATCGTCTCAAAATACATTCTTAGATCTTGTATCGTTCTCTGAACATTACGGATCAAATGGGTCGGTGATCCGTAAATTGTTTACTAAAAATCATCAAAAACTACTTCAAATTTCTTTACTAAAAATTCACCATTAAATTATTTGTTTGTTTATTCATATCGTTAAGTTCTCTCCCAGGTGTTTTGCGTCGATCGATCTGCAGTCATCATGAAATTAGAACATAAAGAACTGTATTGCTGCTGTGATTTGCACGAGGATTCTTGCAGTTGCAGGGAACTAGCCGCAGGAAAAAAGAATCAAGCCCCAGTAGATTCCAACTATTTCATATTCCGAGTTCCGATTCCTTGTTTCCGTAGATGAGATTTCCGAGATGCCATCGACGTGCATTTCATGTCGCTTGGTAGAGCAACAAACGCAACTGTCATGTCAGCTTCAGGAAGTGGACAGAATCGTAGCTTGTGTTCTTGTCATTTGGCGTCGGCAGAGACACGGCACGGTTAAATTACGGAGGAATTAGGAAATTAATGGTTGTCTCTCTGACTCAGAATTAAGCTGTTGCATGAGAACGCTTGGGTCCTTTTGACAATCTGAACTGAAACCATTAGGTTGCATCACATGTTCCAATTAGTTCTGCCCAATAATCCACACCCGGATCATATCCTCACCGCTACTACTCTACATGGCTTTTAAACAAAGCAGAATTGTGTGGTCTTCTTCGAAAATAATAATATATCTTGTAAAACAAAAAGATCATATGTATAGTCACTCTCGTCGTCACGACATTATCACTAACACGTGAGATCATTTGTAATAAGATCATATTATTGTGCAGATGTTATTTCCAGTGCCTCAAATCCCTGAGGGGCTGTTCGTTTAATTCCCTTGCATTGAGGAAGGAGATTGAGGGGGATTGAGAAGGATTGGAGGGGATTGTAGTGAGATCATTTGTAATAAGATCATATTATTGTGCAGATGTTATTTCCAGTGCCCTAAATCCCTGAGGGGCTGTTCGTTCAATTCCCTTGGGGAAGGGGATTGAGGGCCCCTTCTAACCGAACAGGCTCTGATTGGGTACATGTTATTTTCAGTGCACCAAATTCCTGAAATATCATTGCGTGTATTGACTGACCAAGGTGCCTTGGATTATGAGAGATTTAATCATCCAAGAATCTAGTAAAATATACAGACTACCAGAAACAAAGTGACCTAATAAGAAAGCCGTGAGAAAAAGTAAAGGCACTATTATCTTACGTGTAAAACAAATTCAAGTTAACCAAAGCAAAGCAAATAATCTATATTCTTAGACCCGTAGATACAGACTGAATCCATTCGTGCGGCCAACCAAACACAAAATCTGATCCAACGACGCTTAAATCACGTAGGACTGAACCGTGTATTATATTCATCAGTCACGAATTCAGCTGGGACCAAACATGCATATCCGAACCCTAGACAGGTCTCGCTCCGCAGCATGCAGTGCACGCACGCACGGATGCATTTGACTACTGCAAGTCTGCAACCACAGAGATCGAGTGGCCGGGGATGATATGATCCAGCCTCCATCTCCATTAGACAACCTAACCAAATCAATCCTTTTGTACCGACGAGCTTTATTGCTGCGTGGGTGTTGCGTGTTCTTCGTCTAGGTCGGACGAAACGTGCGAGCCAAAGTAGGTAGGTAGGCTACTGAAATGTGAAATGTCCAGGGTTCAGTCGGCGGCCTGTAGTACTGTGCCTGTCTCTCGCTGCCATGCATTTATCTATCGCAGTCTTCGTTTCGCGCCCTCTTTCAAAGTTTTCAGGTCGACCGTCACTTCACCAAGCAACTCTGCCGACTTCTATTTCATGGTTTTCTTGACACTTGATGGGGTGTTACGTTGGATACAGGGCGCTAAGGACATATTTGGTTGCTAGTTATTATTTGTGAATAAAAAATATCATATTTGCTTAAGGTGATACTATTAAATTATTTGCCACACTTTGGCAAGTCTAAAGAAATATTGCTACACTTTTTTAAGTCATTGACATGTGAAATCAGAGAAAATCTTGCAATAGTTTGTGACAGCAACCAAACAGCTGTCAATTTAGTCAAACTTGCCTAATCTTAGATGTGGCAAAGTGTGGCTGAGAACCAAACAACCCCTAAATTTTAGCCCCTGTACTACTATTTTAGAGTAATGTAGATTATTTACAAAATTCATTAATAATTGGTGAATTATCTGTGAGATGAGTTTAATGAGCTTAATTATGTCACGATTTGACAATGTGATGATATAGTAAACATTTGCTAATCATGGATTAATTAGGCTTAATAAAATTATCTCTCGAATTATCCTCCGATTCTACAATTATTTTTTATAATTAATTCACGTTTAGTATTTCAAACTAATAACCAAACATCCGATGTAACACGGACTAAAATTTAGCCACATGATCCAAATGAAAATGATCGTCTTAGATAGAGCTAGCAAGCAAGCAACTTTGTACATGCATGCCGTATTAACTACTGTATTGAATTCCATTCTTTTCAGCGTATTCTGCGCTCAGACATCGTCTACAACTCACAAATCACAAAGAGTGAAAATGTCGTGAGAGGTAGATACTTGACTAGATAATCCATACATTTAGTTTTTAGTTGTTATTCTATGTTGAGTCATTTGGTTTATCTGTATTTTCTTTTCTTGATTTTGTAATTGATCTTTCTACGATTGATCATAAATAAACTGAAAATACACTTTAACTACGAAGTATCGTCAACGCGATGAACCCAAATAAATTATAGCTTTGGACTTCGGTACGGTACTTCATTGTTTTTGAAGGGATTAACACAATTGTTTCAATTTCAATATATTCATTGTTTTTTTATTTTTACCGTTGCGTTAGCACATGAACTATACTATACTAGTCATGACTAACAAAAACTTTTGTTACTGTTAATACCAAAAAAGGTATAATTGGAATAAGGATAATACAACGATTAGAAAAAACGAGAGATTTGATAATTTGCTGCTCTCCAGAAGCGTCTTTGTATTTTTTTATCATCTGAATCCATATTCATTGACACAAACAATTCTACGCATCAATCTCAACAGTAATATATCAAATCTCTAAATCTTATTACTATCCAACGGTCTTCAAACATTATATTCTCTATATTTTATTCTTATATCATTGATTAGGTATATCATACTTACTAAATATTTCCTATTTCCTTTTATTTGTATATCTTGTATCACCGGCAGGACGACCATAGTGGATAGGGAACGTGGATCGCTCCCTACAACAAGTAGAAAGCATCGAGAAAGATTTAGGGTTCATCTTGTTTTTTAGATTTTTTTAAAGTTGATTTTTTATAATCTTTAAAATTTAAAATTACAGAAAATAAGTGTTTAAAGCGATTTCTTGCAACGGCTGCCACCAATTAGGCCCACTGAGACTCGGATCGCCACCGTTTGGCCCGGCCCAATTAGGCCCACCCAAATTCTTGTTTCCACCCAGTTAGGCCCACAAAATTTGGATCTCCACCGATGGTAGAGGCCCAATTGAGCCCATCGGAGCCACCCAGTTTATATCCCAACGATTTCTCACGGCTTCAAGTTATAAAATATGTTCAAAATCTAGATGTTTTGTTGAAACTTGTAGTATGTTTGACAAATTCCGTATGAACACTCTAGAACACGGAAGCAAAACCTACCTGAACCAATGACACTATGAGAGAGAAAATGCGCCGGTTTTTAAAACTGATCCAATAAACCGATGCAAGTTGAGCTGACAACTCACTCTATGGGTTTTTTTGGGAGCTTTTGATGCTGCAGTTATTTTCAGAATCCGAAGCTGAAACAAATGGTTCAGATTTTGTCATAGGTTGTGAGAATCAGTAGTTGTAGAATCTGAAAATGAATTAGAATATAGAAGCTAGAAAACACTAATTTCTTTATATTCTCATCAGTTAGATACTTAGACTATCTAGCTACAGAGATCCTTACACGGAAAGGGGCCTACTAAAGCCACCTTATCTTGACAATTATTTCTTTATTTTTTTGAGAAAAATGTTTTTTCTTCCTTATGGATATGCACAATCTAATGCAGCAAGTTGGACGTTGAAATTTGAATAGTGGCTTGACGTGAAAGGGTACGTCAATAGACCAAAGTTTCAAGTGGCACAAAACCTCTCTCTTTCAAACGCAAGAGAGGATGTAATTGGGTGGATAGTCTCTAGTAGTCTCTAGTGTTGTTCCTACCAATCTGGGGGCCTAGGCGAAAAAATTAGAAACCCTTCAATCTATTTTTATCAGGTGAATGAATCGTACGGGTAGACATATAAGGGTATTAGCAACGAACAATGTCGATAGGTGAGCATCGGTGAATTGACAGTGCCGCCTCATACCATGTCATCAGTCGGTCGCTCGCATAGCTCACCGCAAGGGCATAACCATCGTCGCTACCATTCATCGGCCTAGCACCGACTATTCAAGAGATTAGAATTTAGGATGTGATTTGTACCGGTCACCACTCACTAGCGCTTTAGACTCCGGTGGAGTAGCTGAGGCGACGGAAGCCTTGCTCATCCATTGTTCGTTGCCCATTGTGGTGTTGCCATAGTGGGAGTCGTGCCATCGTGAACCTACAAATAGGGGATTTAGGTTGCTGAGTGAGCAGGCGAGGATTGTGGGCGATATCACGGGAGGACAAGCGTCAGTGCATGCCTGCCTAGCTAGCTTGCATTTGCCCATACTGGACTGCTAGTGTGCTACATTGGACTAGGACGATGTCGCGCTACGCAAAGTTCCAATTTGTATATTTGTTGTGCTGCATGCTAGGCCATTTTTGGGTTGTGGACCGTGATGTAGAGAGTATAAAAATACAAAGTTATATACACACATATAAATTGGGGCCCTTGACTTTCCTAGGCCCTAGGCGGTCGCCCCTCTCGCCCTGGCCCAAGAACAACCCTGATAGTCTCGTCTCTCGATGACACGTACAACCCATAGATATCAACTATCTAAAAGAATTTATAATTTACAATACAAGCATCCAAATAGACAACAAATACAACTCATAAACAGAAACAGAGATTATCTATTTCACAGTCTATAAGTTATTTAATATTTACAATGGGATCCGTACAATGCGCGGTCAGCTGGTCGCGTCACATGGGAGCACGAGCTACTGCCGGCACCTCACAAAGAGACGATGAGATCGTGTGTTGCAACTACCAAGGAGTTTTCTGTAAATTATCGGTGAAACAATTTTGGCATTCATTTCGATTTTTCTGTCCTTGACTCGATCATGTTTTCGGCCTAAAGTTTAGTAGAATTTGCTCGTTTATTTGGTATAACGCCGACAAATTAAAAACGCCGCTGATTTAAGACCACATGTTTTCCTCACGTGCAAAACGTGTTTTCTTTTCCTAAAAATAAGCGTGGCTAAAATACGTCGGAGACAAAAATCACTCCCAGTTTGTAAAAAGCCCATGTTTTAAAAAAGCCTCGGTTAATAATTTATTTAGATCTCGTTTGGATACTAGGTATCGGAAGAATTGAAATCCATTTCTAATTCATAAAATATTGAATTGTGTAGAATTCAATTGAAATCTAATATTTTTGTTTAGATATTCTGTAGAATTAAATTATAAGAACTAGTTCTAAAACTTGTTTGGATGATCAAACCATGAAATCAATTCCATTATTACAAAAAAAATATCATCATCTCCATATAAGTTCATCTAACATGGGTAGAGAGTTAGGGATTAAAGTCAATTCTTTTTATTGAATAAAATTTGGGTTGAACTATGAATTTTAGATTGGATTTTATAATTCTAGCTCCAAATTGGTCCAATAGCCAATCTCATAAAATTACATTTCAATTCTTTAATTCTAAATACACAGACACTTATTTCATAATGTAAATCTTTTTAGCCATGTCTTAGATTCGTATATATCTCAATGTATATATATTTGTATACGTGTATAGATTAATTAACATATATAGAGTACATGAAAAAGGAATAAAAAACCCTAAGAGCAAAGAGCAAAATGATGTACCACCCATTATATTATATAAACCGCTTATCTATTTTATAAGTTAATTTTTAATTTTATCTAATTCTCTATAAAAATATTTTACATTATCACATCAATTTTATTAAATATACCATAATATATATATATATTAATAATACAGTCCTTATTTTCTATTATATATAACATTTTTTAAAACTTAGTTAAAGTTAAAAATCTTGACTAAAAAAGTAAACTTATAATATAAAATAAAGAGCAACAAAACAAAAAAGAAACACAAAACACAAAGAAAATACCAAAATGGGGACGGAAATTGAAAAAAATAGAAACAAATGGAAATGAAAAATTAATACAAAATAAAAAAATTACTCACATGCCATTATAATTTTTAATAATTGTCTACATGCCACTGTCAGTGACTGTAGTGACCCTATTTATCATTGACAATATATATATTAGTAAACCATAAAAATTGTAATAACACAAAATAAATTAACCATATAAAATAAAAAGCAGCAAATAAAACAAAAGCAATTGCCAAAATAAGCACGGAAATTGAAAAAAACATAAATAGAAGCAAATATAAATAGAAAATTAACAGCTATCGTGCCCTAACTTCCAAGGCAAGGCCAAGATCAGAGCCCCGCCCGCCGCCGGCCGCCCGCCCGCCGCCTGTTCGTCCCCTTCCCGCCCCCCGTCGTCGCTCGCCCCTCGCTGGCGCTTTCCCACCCTCACATGGCAGCTCCGCGTCTCCGCCACGGCCAATCGAACAACCCCTGCTTCTGCTTCTGCTTCGCCTACCCCGACCCTGACTCGCGCTGCCGCTTCGGCCTCGCCGGTTTCTCCTGTTCCTCCTCGTCCTCTTTCCGCGCCCACCGCCCCAGCTCCTGATTCGAGCCTTCTTCCCCTGCGCCTCCCTCTTCTCGCGGTTTGTTGGGGACACGGTCGGACGGTCCCCGTGGTTCTTCGCGCTGCCTCGCGGTTGTTCTCGGACGGTCCCTGAGGTTCTGATTCGCGCTGCGCGGTCTCGCCATGGGGAAGAGTGAGTTCCCTCTCCGTTCCGGTTGCTTGGTGGTGTTCTTTACTTCTTTTGTTGGTGGTGGGTTGAGTTGTGATCTTGTTATGGGGGGCGTGGGTTCTTTTCAGGTAAGAGGAGCAAGGTCCGCGGCGGCGGCGGCGGCGGGGACGACCTGATCGACAGCAGCGACGCCGACAGCGTAGGCTCCTCGTCGACGGCGCTGTCGGATCTATCTATTTCGTACGCTACCGAGCACCTCAACTCGCAGGAGTTCGTTCTCGACAAGTACATCGACGCTCTCTATGAGAAGAGGTGAAGTTCTGTTGCCTTACTTAGTGCTGTTATCATTATGGTATTGTGCGCGCTCTACCATGATTCTGTTCGGGTAGAAACTGTGTGATGTGTTTCTTCATGTAGGCTTTGCTTCGATTAACTTGTTGCTTATGTCGTTATGCTATTGGTACGCGTCGTTCTTGGCGTGGCGTGGCATGGCATGATAGCACCATGTTTGAGATATTATCATGCATTGACACTGGCTGATATTTGATTCCATTGTGAGCTTTGGATAATGTTCATAACCCGTCATGTACTCATGTGATATGTTGCTATGAGCTTTGGGTATAGTTTGCATGTTCTCTCAGTATAAATTAATGGTATGATGATTGATTGAACGCTGGTTATTGAGTAGTGGATAGTGTTGCTGCAGCTTCCTATGTTGCCCTTTTCCTCCATTCACTGGTGGACTTCTTTATGAAGTTCTGCTTAATACATACCTTTTTTTGCGTCGTGTTTAATGTGTACTTATAGTATCGCAAGTTCATATATCCTGCATACTGTACCTGTACGGTAACTATGGCTCAGTGGCTCACTATGATAATTGGCATATTATAAGCTGAGCCTGAACTAGACAAACTTATCTTAAGGTGTTGTATTATATTTTTTCAGAGCAAATTTTTCGGAGATATTTGACTAATAGCTAATTATTTAGAAAATTATTTTCTCAAATATTCTGATAAAGGATCAATAATGGCAAGTTGGCGATAGATTCACTACATGTTGCTTTTCTTATGACTGTTGTTCTACATTTTGCTTTTTTTTTCTTCCTGGCAGTAGTAAATATTAAACAGTTTTATCTACATTGAATTTAATGTTCTTTCTGCTTTGGTTAATTTCATGATTTACCATTGCATGTCTCAACTTAGGCTAAAACAGAGAATATTTGGAGGGGAAACATTAATGAAACTCGTCTTTTGATTATGTCTTGCAATGTCTGTGCCATTGTCCTTTTTGTATTGCAACAAGACCGCCCTGTTTTATGTATTTAGGGAGATGCTCTTGTTTTTGCTGTAATTGTCAAGAACATTTGGTCCTACACAATGGTGGAAGGGAGCCAGGGAGGCCTACAACTACAAGGCCCACATTGCTTCTGCTTATGTCATTTGATTTTTTCCATTGAAAAACTAACTCCATTTCTGTTGTGAATGTTGAATCATATTCATCAAATACGGTGCAGATCATGTTGGATGTTGAAATTATCATGCCTTCTCTTTTTTAATGTACTTAATATGCTACCTTTTGTGTTGGTGCAGGGGGTCTACCAGAGAGGCAGCACTCTCTCAACTGGCCGATGCTTTTGAAAGCTTCATTCTTCATGGTCTTGTGGAGAACAAGTAAGTTATTATATTCCATTAGTCAAACATAAAGTTGCATGCAATGATAACAGTTTTTTAATCGTCAATATATGCCTATTACATATTTGTGATTATTGTCAACATGAAAGACTTCCATTTTCAAGCTCAGAATATGATAATCAAGTTGGACCTTGTTACATGCCAGGCTAGCCACTTTTAAGCAAAGACAGACTTATATCTTGAATCTTAATCCACTCTGTTTAAGGCATTGCCAATTTTCTTTTCCCTCTCTTTGAAGGTATGCCACTCTGCTGAGTCTGTTCAACAATTCAATAAAGAAGGGATCCACGAAGGAGGCTTGCTTGGCATCCCGTGCCATTGGTCTATCTCCTGTAACATTAGTACTCGTTTGTGTTCATTGCAACTATTGTTGTTCGCTTATCCTGTTTTTTGGCCGTTTTCTAAACTTGCAGGACTTTTAGCCCTTACACTTGGTGCTGATAGCAGCTCACATGAAATAATGGAGGAGTCATGTGCACAACTTTCTAGGGTACTTCAAACTTGGCCAGATGCATCAAAGATGATTTCTGTATGTCGAATACTTTTCTTGTCTCTTTGGCTTCCAAACTCTGTTTGAACATTCATTCAAGTGAATCTAAATTGAAATATTGTAGGCATTTGATTGCTTAGCTGTGGTCACATTTGTTGGTGCTGCTGATTTGGCTGAAACAGAGCTATCTTTGAAAGCTATGTGGGATGTGATTCATCCAAAATCAGGTTCAAATGTATGTATAGGCCCATTGACTTGTAATAAAGTTACAAGATATTTGGACAGAGAACGACATCTATTTTCTAGGACAAAATATAATAAAATGGATTCTGGGATTTATGTAGGTGGGAACTATCCGTAAACCAAAACCCCCTGTGTTAGCAGCTGCTATATCTGCATGGACATTTCTTCTGACAACTATTGGTTCATGGAGGATAAATACTGATAATTGGAAAGAGTAAGTGAAACATTGCACCCCCTCTATGCTTGTAATATGCTAAGCTATTCATATATGCAGAGTTGTTTATGTATTCTTTCTTTTATTTTATAGGCCGATCACATTTCTCTCTACTCTTCTTGGAGCGGAGGATCGTGCTGTTCGAATGGCCTCTGGAGAAGCATTAGCTTTGTGCTTTGAGCTAAATCTGCTTGATGTTTCCTTTTATGAAGATGGTGATGTTGAGAATGGAGGAACTGGTGGTTCTAGGAGTAAACTTTTCCTGGATATGCAAGCTTTGAAAGCCAAAATATCAAGCCTTGCATCTAATCTCTCAATGGAGGCAGGGGGGAAAGGTGCAGACAAGAAAAACCTTACTGACCAAAGAGATCTATTTCAACGGATATTGGATTTTGTTAAGGTCTGGCTCATTTCTGTTCTTGTTGATCTTTGAGTGGTTGGTACTTGGTTCTGTTTATTTGTTGTCACTTGTTACTAATGCTGATCTTTTCTTTTCAGTATGGTGAGTGCCCTCAAGAATCTGTTAAGATTTCTGGAAAGCGTGATGTTCTAAGAGTGTCATCATGGTCTGAATTGATTCAGGTGCTCACCTCACCTCTTTCTTTACCTAGTTCCTGAATTGCTGCATTTTTCGTTTGCCCCTAGCTAACTTTTTAATGATTTAGTTGAACTTCTTGAGACGATTTCTTGGGAAAGGCTTCCTGAAGCATGTGCAGGTTAGTATTTTCCAGAGCTAATCCATTTTTTCTGTTGTGCTAATTTATCTGGCGTAATAGTATGACAAAATTGGCATTGTTTTCAATACAGGAGAATGGACTTCTTCAAGATGTATTTGACATTAAGACTGACACAGCTGAAACTCTGTCATCCATTGATAAGGTGAGAAACTGAGATTGTAAAGGCCTCATGTTGCATTGACAGTTAATATAGAATATGATGTCTTTAATTTGGTTTGTGGTGGTAGTTATCAAATGTGCTGGCATCCACCACCAGTTGAATTCCATAATCTCAAAGTGGTCTTGAACTCTTGACTTGTTACATATACTGGAAATCTCAGAAAAAGCAAAAGATGGATATAAAGAAAATTTGGCAAGTCAGTATGTTAAAAACACAGTGAACTTTGTAATGGTAACCACCTTAGGTTTAGTGTTTTCACTTGCAGATAACCATTCAGAATACAACAAAGTAGAAAATAGGGCAAACCATCCTTAACAGCATTTGTCAAACCCACTGTCCTGAGGATAAGAGGTTTAGTGTTTTCAAGCACGAGCCTTGAGCACCTATCAAACTGCTGATTTTGTTACGGGCTTTGTTAATTGTTATCTTAGACCCTTGCATCAAGTAGTTGTGTACTTGTTCCTTTCCTTGAAATTAAGGAGGGCCTGTGTGATTTTGTCGGATTTTTAATCTGAACTGTTAAAAAACATCAGAAACTTTTTCGTACAACCTTCCAACAGTTTTTCCCCTTCAAAGTTATCCTGCTCGTTTTCACCTTTCCCTGAATTTATTAATTCTTTTTGCATGTTTCTCATCTGACTTGTGGATGCTGATCACAAACAATCACAAACACTTGCAGAAAATCTTTAGGTCCGGCGAAGAGAAAGGAAGAGCTCTAAAGTTGAACAAGGACCGCCGTTTAGCCCAGGTGAGCTGACCTCTCACATTCTGTTAACACCTGTACACCTGTACTTTCTGAACTTCATTTCATTTCAGGAGAGGAAGAACGCCGCTATGTTGAACGAGTAACCTGGAGACGGAATCAGCATCAGCTAGTCATCATCTCCTTTTAGCTCAACTTTTGTCATTGTCAAGTACTACAGGCAGAGAGTTTGGAATTTGCGCCATATCACCACGATGCTATGTAATACTGGATAAATACTGGATCCAAAACAATTTTCCGTTATCAACTCATCACTCATCAGTGATCAGTTCAATACCTTTACATGCCAAGCAACGTGCTGAAATCTCATCATGTGTTATCGTTTAGCATTTTGTTGCCTTTTGTGAATTTTTTTCCGAAATAATATTGTTTGAAAAAAATCAAATTTGTATGGTGATTTTGAAGAATTGTAAAAATGAGTACCGATGTGTCGCCGATTTGCGTCACGTCAGCTTCAGTCAGCATTCAAGTGCCCTCCTATGAGATTCTATCAGAAGTTGACATGACGCTAGTTGGTACTTTAAGTGGTGACTGGAGTTAGAGTGACATCTAATCGGTAATTTAAGTGTTGATTGATACGTACTTCTGTAATTTTTTAAAATTGTCGTAAAAATTTGAAATTTTCTTTTTTAAAAAAATATTATTTTTTAAAAAATATTATTTTTAAAAAAATTCCCTTTCGTTGCGGTCCTGCCTGGGCCTCCTCCTGGGTATGGGTTGGACCTCGGAAGGTGCGGTTGTGGGCCGTCTCTCCTACGCCTGTAGACTGCCTGCTGCTGCTATCATCACTAGTGGTGGTCCGCCCATGATTTATTTAGGGTATCTAATTTTTAAGCTCACAAATTTTGTAAAATAGTATAAATTTTGATAAAAGATAATACAAATTCGGTAATTCTATATAATATTGTAAATTCAACAATAAATCCTACATTTGTAAAATAGTAATATAAATAGTCCAAACATGATATAAGGTTTCACGTATATGTGGAAGATTTGTATCATTACCACTTAGGAGTTAGGAGGTATCACGACTTAGGAGGTTGGATGAATAAAACACTCTGATAATGAGTTTGGTTAGCCTCACTATTGCACCGTTCGAAACCATGTCGTTCAAAAATATCGATACATACAGTTCAGTATTCTCTTTTAAGGATACGCTCGGTTTCACTCGATAACACCACATCACTTAAACCAAATAGAGGTGTCACCTATATTCAAGAACCAAACAGTTCCATTTCTCCTTATTCGGTGAACCAAACGCTGTCTTACTGAATAAGCATGTACGACTTTGATCGCGACATGTCAGAACTGTTTACATTTGACGCTTATCCTGACAAAGAATCTCTATATAAGACGACATCAGCAATGGCCGAGGCCCGAGTGTTAATGACGCGGTTTCGATGATAAGCAGAACCCTCTATTTCTCACTTCTCAGTAAACCAAGCGCGTAGCAACAATATTTTGAGAGATTCGTCCTTGTGCTGATGCTCGATCCTCCAGCTAGCTATGCAAACGTTGTGAAAACGACCGAAAACCTCACTCTGGGACTGGGAGCTCATGTGACGTGCCCCCAGTTCCCCAGGCATTTGCTGCCATCTGTCCCCACTGCTGATTGAGCTTCTTGATCCTTCATCATAGGCACTCCGTAGAACATCCCCATGGCACTATGGCACCTGAAATTGGTAGGATGGTAAATTTTTGACCAAGGAGAAGAATGTTTAGCGGCTGTTTGTTTCAGAATCTGAAAATAAATCAGAATCTAGAAGCCGAGAAACATCAACTTCT
Source organism: Zizania palustris (assembly GCA_019279435.1). Taxonomy (NCBI): domain Eukaryota; kingdom Viridiplantae; phylum Streptophyta; class Magnoliopsida; order Poales; family Poaceae; genus Zizania; species Zizania palustris. The sequence goes on along the minus strand of JAAALK010000079.1, from coordinate 71,173,855 downwards.
CTCACCAGCTAAAATATACTCAGACTATCAAACTAATCAGACCAGCTAGCTACTAAGAATTCCTAACTAAAACAAATAGGTTGGTGCAAACTGGTTATGGAATATGCATGAGTATAACATGATGCTACTGCACACCCAAGGAATCACAGCTTGATGCTTACCGAACAGGATTTGTGGAGCATGATCATTGACAGCGCTGCTACCCTGACATCCATTGTATCGTTTAGTACCCAATCTGTCAACTATTTACCAGAGTGGTCTGAACTGTGGATAGATCAAACATAAGATGACAGCTGAGATATCCCACATGAAACACCAAGCTTCTCTGCCAGCATATCTGAATTGGTCCATTATCCTGGATTCAAGGCCGTTTGTCTGATTACAACCAAGAGCCCCATAAAATAATTTTGAGACAGGGACCTGGGGACATCTGTTACATGTGTACTGCTATGGCTGCAGAAAGACTATTCACCTATAATCACCACGTGAGCATTCTCCATCTTTGAAATGGTGAATCCACCAAACATCTCTAACAACAATTTCCCGCCTAACCGCCTTTGACATGAACATCATTGCAGTATGACAGTCACCACATATTCTAAAGTTTTTTAGAACTGTAACTGTAGCTCCAGGAGGTAAATTTTGAAGCCCAAATCCAATTTCCAGCTTCTCACTGTGCATGAATAATACATACTCCTTTTCATGGGGCTCCATATCATGCAGAACAAACTTTGTGTCAGGAATATATCCCAGCTTTCTCATCCAGCACCAACCAGTTCAAGGTGTTTTGTATCACCGACAAGAAAAGAAACACATGGATTTTACTTCCATCTTCTATCCAGCTGCCCAGATTAGCTTTCTAACTCTTGCAGCATCTACCCAACGTCGAGCAGCTGAATGTGTGCTAGACAATAGGATATTAGGATGTATGTTCAATCATGCTGCGGTATCATCCTAAACAGCTGATCTGCTGCATAAGCACCAAATTCCATATCTCCATTAGTCCGACAGCCAGAGAATTACCTCCCAAATGGATGTGGTAGGCTTGAAAGGCATTGTCTTGATCAAATCTCTAGCTTCTCCGGTTCTTCGAGCCTGACCAAGCAAATCTATCAGCCGTGCACAGACGGATAGACCATAATGATCTTCTCCATGGCTAGTGCCAAAGTCCCTCTTCATGGATTCGAAATAATGGAAGCCTTCATCTACCAAACCAGCATGATAGAATGCGGTCAAAATTGCGAGGAAGGAAGGAATGAAGCCTCTCTACCATGTCCATGATGCCCAAGTGCTGAGATCATGGCATTACTTCCATGAGACAGAGTCAATGTTGGGCATCACAAGGAAGACAAGATGAGCATCCTTAGCAGCACCACATTTAGCATACATTGTGAAAATTGCATCTCCAGCAGAATTGCTTCCCTCGAAACCATGCTGTACAAGATGTGCATGGAGCTGCTTCCCATGATTCAGTGCTCCGAATTCAGCACAGGCAGCTATTGAACCAGCATTGGTGTAAATATGAACTCATCAAGCGGCACCATTTCCAACACCATCGTCCTGATGAATAGCTCAAACGCATCTGAACACATTCCCCATTGCACATACCCTGAGAGGCTGAGATCATGGCATTCCAGACGACATCAAACATTGCATTAACTTATTCAGAAACTGATTCTAGCAGCATGAACATCGCATGTTCTGACATAGCCGATGACCATAGTGGTCCATGTGAGGTCATCCTTCTCCGGCATTTCGTCAAGCACCTTCCGTGCGTCCCACGAGGCCTCAGTCGTGTCGCAATTCACGTACAGAGCAACGAGCGCATTGGACAGTGGACACAGACAAGGCAGCTGCCGCGCCGGACTTGAGCACGGAGGAGTGTAGCTGTGTGCAGTGCGAGGCTGCGAGGTTGTTCATGGTGGAACACGGCGACTGCGGGCGCGGCAAGGGACGCTCGGGCGAACGAACGCGGATACCATGGCATTGTGGAACACGGTATCGCTGATTGCGGGCGGGACGGCGTCGCCGCGTCGAAGAAGGATGCTGCGTCCCGGAGGCGGCCGGCGGCAGTGCGGGCGGCGGCGACGAGGACGGGAGGTATAAAGTATTTTACTGGTAATGATTTTATTTCAATATTATTACTTTCGATCATTTATTTTTTATGACGGCATTTAACCATTTATTTTATTCATTTTTTGTGTAAATATAAAAAATTTATAAATCTTCAATAATAAAATAAATTGTAGTAAAATAAGTGATATTTCAAAAACAATCTTGAATAGGACGAATATAATCAAACCCATTACGAAATAAAAATCAACGTACGTCGTTTAAAAATAAAGAGTATTATATCTGTATGAATTACATTGAAATTATCAGTGCGTATATCAATGAAATTAAATAGTTTTCTATTTTTTAGTTTTTAAAAGACGACGACAAAGATTCTGAAACTAGGACTGTAGGATCGGTACGTACGTCAAATCAAATCCATAATTACAATGTATTAATATAGTTTTTTTGTTAATAAAATTAATATGATAAAAATTTGATTTTAAAGCTAAATAACAAATGTCAATGTACAATAAAAAAACACTCCGGTGCAGTCGTGTAATTTAGGATTTAAGAATTCGCCACTAAAAATATTATATTATTTGATCATTTACCACTTACGAGGATTATAAAGTAAGATCATTTCAATCTATAACAATAAATAAAAATGTAAAATAATCTAAATCATTTTTAAAGAGAGGTAAATCATCCAACAATTCATGTAAATTTGGCATCAATATTCAGGTTGAACTACCAAAGCTGCCCGATTCGGCAAGTGAATTAGGCTAGGTTTCATAATATTAATTATCATGACACATCAGGTTTTTTTGGCTGAAATTATATTCAATTAATGAGGAAAGAGAAGGAAGTAGTGTCATCACTATGACATGGTGCTAACCTGTTTCTAAGACAGATGAAACGCTCACTGAAAGCCAAATCATTTCATCAAAGAGAGTATATTTTATTAGAGCTAGTTATATTTAATTATACTGAGTAGTCTAGAAAATAGCGAAATAAAACTCACTATGTGAATAGCCCGTGAAGCCGACAGAGTTTGCTTTGTGTCAAGTGGTGGAATGACTGACCCTGGGAAGTTTCAGGCCACGCTACACGTGAATCACCAAGCGATTTGGCCATTTCGCACGCCGCCGGAATATATATCGCTAGCCGCTAAGCCAAGTTCAGAAACGTCGCCAGATCATGTCGCCCAGTTGTTCCACGGCTCTATCGTCGTCGTCGTCGGCGAGTCGTCGTGCTACAGAGGTAGTAGCAACTGATGCTAATGCTACACTTGTTACTGATCTGAATCAGAAGAAGTGGTTGCGGTTGCATGCACCGCCGGCCATGGTTTGCTGCGAGCTGCCTCCATCGAACCCGTTCCTCGCTTGCGAAAACGAGATCCTCGTCGAACTGCAGAGAGAAATCGGTTCTTTAGTACCGTTCAACTTCAATTAGACGGACGTGCGAGGAAGTTTCGTAGGAAGCTTTAGAAAGAGCAAAGAGAGGCTCTACACCATCTGATCAAAATCATATGACTATGGAACCACACTAAAGAACTTAGCCTTCCGACGATAGAAAAACCGATTCACTCGGTTGCTCCGTGCGTGCCACTGTAGCACACTGTTTCACCGCTCGAATTTACCGCGTTGTCACTATTGGCACCCCCGCTTTCTGACACGGTCCAAAACTTTTGGACTACTGAGAATGTTATAATAATCTGAAAAGGAAAAATAAGATTTGAATTGTTTGACGACATAGATTATTGGTAGTTTAGATTACAGTGTTTGTAATTATCACTCCCTCCAACCCTACAAATCGTTTAGGACTTATATACGGAGTTGACTAAAACAAGTCATTTTGTATTTGGAGATGGTGCACTAACTCCTCTTCGACCCTCACATTATTTTTGTATTAAATATAGATAACAACAAAAATATATACTAATTAGATGGTATCTAAAATCATATCCGAAATAACTTGTTTTTTAAACTAGAGGAAGTATAACTTAATCTACAAATTATAATAAGCTAGACTAATTAAGTTTCCTATTTATTTATATTTACAAGTGATAAGCTGGATTAATCCAAATTAAAAACAAAGAGAACCTTAGAGCATGAACTCTTATTTAGGTTATTAAATTTAAAATTTAAGATTTTGATGAAAAATTAGACTCCAACAACACCCCTAAACAAATCTTATTCTAAACCATTTCCTAAATCTCTTGTTATCTATCCTAAATTTAGAATTAATTTCTCATTTTTTATTTAAAAATAGGGATAGAAAAATTGTTGGAAATCAAATCAATTTATAGGAATATCTCTAAATTAAATTTTAAATTAGGACAAAGACAAAGGGGGCGCCACTTCTCACGTCGTTTCAACCCATCCAGCACCAGTTGCATTCACTGCCATGTGGGACCTACCTTTATGGGGTCCACGTGACCATTGAGACGTCAAACCGGAGAGCTGGAACCTACGTGGGTAGCAAAAAGCGGAGGAGCCCCCGCACCAGCAGCCGTGAGATTTCGCTTCCCCACTGGGCCTCCACGTTTGGTTCCTTCTGTAGCCTGGGCTCCTTCCCACCCACCAGACGCTGACGTGTGTGGGCCGCCTTCTTCCGGGCCCGCTCGTCATTGACTATGGGCTTAAGGTCAGGCGTTTCGTGTGAATACCGTCCGACGCAACACGCCGGAATGGCGGCTACTTGAGGTTAGTCGCTGTCCGGTGGGACATGGGTCTTCCTTGGGCCCACGAGTCAGCGAGCGAAACAGCTCTGGAAGTCGAGCGGTTCACACGCATTTGCCACTCTTGGCGAGGTCGCGGCCTCCTCCGCTTCTGTCGAAAACCTCGCCATGAAAATAAAGTGAGCGGACGACACATAAATTTTGGAAATTTCGGAAGAAATTTACCGGAGGAGTTCGAATTCATCCGAGCATGAGGAGAAGAGTTGCACTGAGCAGAGTGGTTGCTCTGTTTGGAGCTGAGCAATTATGCGCCGCCGCCGCCGCAATGGAGGTTGCCCGCAGCGGGGGCGTCTGGCGACGGTCGCTACACCAGCCGTTCTTCCCTATAGAGTGGTCTCCGCCGCCGCCGCCGATGTCCGGAAGCTTGGTCGTTCCGCCGCCGCCGGCTGCGGCAGAGGCGGTGACAACCGGCGGAGGACGGTCTTGGCCCGGCGTCACCAATACCATCGCCATCGCGATCTTGGCGGGACTTATCGCGCTCGCGGTGGCGTCGTACTCCTGCTGCCTCTTGCTGCGACGGCGACGACGTGAGGAGGAGGACCGTGCCGCGAAGCCGGTTGGGGCAGTGGCTGCGAGAGTCCCGAGCGATGTTGGAAGCAGCTCCCGTCAGCACAGGTCGCCGCCGCCGAGCTCGACTGCGTCGGACGCGATATACCTCGACCCGCTCACGACGCTGGTGGAGGTTCGCCCGCACCGGCAGAGCCCGGACCTCCGACCGCTCCCGCTGCTGAAGCCGCCAAGCCCTGATCTCCAACCGTTGCCGCCTCTGAAGCGGCCGGCGCGACAACCCCCGCTGTGAGAAATCAGAGGGTGCAGGAAGCGGTGCAGTCATCTTGCCCGCATGTTTATTGATATAGAGAGTCAAGAGCCGACTCCATGGCGCATACATTGGATTGGTTACAACCAACTTCAGTAATCTCAGCGTTACATTATTATCTGCAAGCCTAACTAATTAGCTAACAACCTTCCTATACTTTCTGAAGTCTATCGCTAATACCTGAAGTCCATTGCTTGTGCGCCAAGCTCCTGCTTTCACGCCAAGTCTTCAGGGATCCATTATTTCATGCGTTCACACTCCCCCATAATCACAACTTACCAAGATTGAGATTATATTTAAAATTCTCCAAATTCCGGACTGGGAGTGCTTTGGTGAAGCCATCTGCCACTTGATCTTCTGTAGATACAAATTCAACTTCTAGTAATTTTTGTTGTACCCGTTCTCGTACAAAATGATAATCAACTTCAATATGTTTAGTCCTGGCATGAAAAACAGGGTTAGAAGATAAATATTTGGCCCCAAGATTATCACACCATAATTTTGCTGCAGGAGGGCTAGGTATTTTCAATTCTGCTAGCAAGGTTTGAATCCACATGATTTCAGCTGTAGCATTTGCTAAGGCCTTGTATTCAGATTCTGTGCTTGATCTGGAGACTGTCGCTTGCTTTCTGGCTGTCCAGGACACCAAGTTATCTCCTAGAAACACAGCAAACCCTCCTGTTGATCTTCTATCATCCATACTGCCTGCCCAATCAGCATCTGAATATCCACTTACTTGTGTTGATTTTGATCTATTGATCTTCAATCCAAACTGAGCGCAATATTTAATATATCTAAGTATTCTTTTTACTGCTGCCCAATGAATAGTAGTAGGAGCATGAAGGAATTGACAGACCTTGTTGACTGAGAAGGCTAAATCAGGTCTAGTTAAAGTAAGATACTGTAAAGCTCCTACCACACTTCTGTAATTAGATGCATCATTAGGTCCTAACAATTCTCCTTCATGAATAGACAATTTTTCACTTGTAGATAATGGAGTATTGATAGCTTTGCAATCTGTCATTCCTACTTTCTTTAACAGATCATTAGCATACTTCCCTTGAGTCAGAATAATACCACTTGGTGTCTTGTTTACCTCAATTCCAAGAAAATAATGGAGATCACCTAGATCCTTTAGAGCGAATTCTTGTTGTAGATCTGTTAGTAAGGCTGCTACAGCTTTCTGTTCTGAACTGACAACAATTATGTCATCAACATAAATAAGAAGAAACATAATTATATTGTTCTTATTATAGAAGAATAATGAAGTATCTGCCTTTGAACTCTTGAAACCAAGTTGGCATAACTTTTGACTAAGTCTTGAATACCATGCTCTGGGAGCCTGTTTTAAACCATACAATGCTTTATCAAGCTTGCAAATATAATCTGGATGTTTGGAATCTTTAAAACCAGGAGGCTGTCGCATATAAACTTCTTCTTCTAAAATACCATGTAGGAAAGCATTTTTAACATCTAGTTGGCGTAACACCCATCCTTTTGATACGGCTACTGACAGAATTATTCTGATTGTAGCTGCTTTAACAACAGGACTAAAAGTGTCTTCATAATCTATGCCATATCTCTGCTTAAAACCTTTTGCAACAAGTCTAGCTTTATATCTATCAAGACTTCCATCTTGTTTTCTCTTAACTTTATATACCCATTTACAATCTATAATATTGCTACCAGACTTTGGGGGTACTAGATGCCATGTTTTATTTTCCAATAATGCCAAGTACTCAGCATCCATAGCATTTTTCCAATCTTTATTATTTAAGGCTTCATCAAGATTACTCGGTTCACCTGTAGAAGTAAATAATCCATATTTAACTGTGCCATCAGTGTACCTTTTTTCCTTTCGAATTCCTTGCTGCAGCCGAGTTACAGGACCTGACCGAGTCGTCGACGATTGAATCGACGATTGAATCGGTGGACGCGATGGTTGCGGTGGCTGTTGTAGCTCCCCCTCGGCCACAGAGGATCCCAAAATCTCTGGTATTGCATCATTTTGCTGCGCCGCTGAATTCGATGGTAATCCCGCTAATGGAGACTCTGGCGCAGAGAATTCTGCTAGAGTAAAATCTGCCCCGGGATTGCTGCTGCTTGATTCGGTAGTGCTATTTTCATCTTCAGCCGCTCTTTCTTCTGTACTGTCAATATCACATGTGTTATTGCTATTTGCAGTAGCACCATTATCTGTAAAATCAGTACACTGTGTGGCAATAGGATTAATCACATAATCATCAGATTGAATACTCTCTGGATTAAGTAGATGTGCAGGAAGTAAATTAACTTCTGAATGGGACTGAGTACTATCTTTAAACTTTGACTGAGAGAAAGGGAAGACACTTTCATCAAAAATAACATCTCTGGACACATAGACCCGGCCGGTAGATGAATCTAAACATTTGAACCCTTTGTGAAGAGTACTATAACCCAGAAAAATACACTGCTTTGATCTGAATTCTAACTTGTGGGAATTATATGGTCGAAGGTTTGGCCAACATGCACATCCAAAGATCCTAAGATTCTTGTAATCAGGCGTTTGATCAAGTAATTTCTCAAGAGGACTTTTGTATTGAAGAAGCTTACTAGGTGTCCGGTTAATCAAGTATACTGCCGAGTCAAACGCCTCTTCCCAGAACCGAATGGGCATGGACGCATGGGCAAGAAGTGAGAGGCCAACTTCAACTATATGCCTATGCTTGCGTTCTGCTGACCCGTTCTGTTGATGTGTATGAGGGCAAGACACATGATGAGTAATACCATTCTTATTAAAGAAAGCATGGAGACCTTGATATTCTCCTCCCCAATCAGTCTGTATTGTTATAATTTTGCGATCAAGCATTCTTTCAACAAGTTTTTGAAATTCTTGAAATTTTTGGAAGACTTCAGATTTGAACTTGAGAAAATAAATCCAAGTAAACTTGCTATAAGCATCAATGAAACTGACATAATATTTCTTCTTTCCAACTGAAATAGGAGCAGGCCCCCAAACATCAGAATAAACAAGTTCTAGAGGATGACTAAATTCATGAGATGATCTAGAAAAGGGAAGTTGATGACTCTTTGCTTGTTGACAAGCATCACAGATAGTTCTTTTATTTTGTTCTACCGAATAGGGCAAGCTAAATTTATTGACCACTTTCTCAACTATGACAGATGAAGGATGACCAAGTCTACTATGCCATTGTTCAAGAGACGGCTTGATGACCACATTGACCTCCTTAGGACTCACGGCTTGATTGACTCCAGATGGTAGTGGATAAAGTCCTCCACGGCATTGACCTCTAAGAATCGTCTTTCTCGTGGCCTGATCTTTAACAAAAAATTGCTTAGGATGCAATTCAAGATAAGCTGAATTATCAGTTATGAAGCGATGAGCAGATACAAGGTTTTTGCTTGCTTGCGGAACATAAAGGACATTGTTCAAGTATAAATCTCGATTAGAGGTTTTTACCACCGAATGACCAATGCAATTAATTGCCATACCTTCACCATTTGCCGTGTGAACTAGCTCATTTCCCTTGTATCTGTCATGCGTCACAAGCTTCTCCAACTCTCCAGTTACATGATCTGTTGCCCCCGTATCCATATACCAATTGGAATCTACTCCATAGGAAGTAACAGCTGCCCCTGCATATTTTTCATCAGGAACAAAATTCTCATCATACCTATGCCAGCATTCGATCACAGTGTGTCCTCTCTTATGACACAATTGACATTTTGGTCTATTATCTGTGTTCCCCTGATTATTTCCAAACCGTTGTCCCTGATTATTGCCTCGACTCCTTCCTCTATTGTTGCGGCCGCGTTGGTAATTATTGCGGCCACGATTCTGTGAAGTGGTTCTTCCACGCCCTCTGTTTGCCAAGTTAACAGAGATTTGTGCTTCGGCTTGACGAAGGTTCCACCGATTTTCAAAGTGGAGAAGTTGGGAATAAACCTCTCCCACAGTGACCGGTTCAACCCGTGCGACGAGAGATGATACAATGGGATCATAACTCTCATCAAGTCCTGTAAGAATATATGACACCAAATCTTCCTCATCGAGTGTTTTGCCCGATTGAGTTATTTCGTCAGCAAGAGCACGCATTTTTCCAACATATTCAGTAATATTCATGTCACCCTTCTTGGTCGTTGCAAGGGCTATTCTTGTGTTTATTGATCTAGCCCTTGAAACTGAGAAAAACATACCTTCAACAATACTCCATGCGTTTGCTGAAGTTGTGCAAGTCGCAACTTGCGCAAGCACATCTCTCCCCATGGTGGAGAGGAGATAACCAAGGATCTGTTGATCGGTGGCTACCCATTCTTCAAATTCTGGATTTGATGTCTCAATTTCTTTATCATCTTTCTTGACGATGATTGTTGCTGCCGGGGATCTTGTTCTTCCGGTGAGGAACCCTTCCAATTTCGCTCCTCTGATGACTGCCAAGACTTGCGCCCTCCAGATGGCATGATTTCCTTTTCCTAGCTTCTCCGAGATCGCTACTCCAGCGAACGGATTGCCGGCGGTATACGCCATGGCTTCGGAACTATAGATTTGTTGGCTCTGATACCATGTGAGAAATCAGAGGGTGCAGGAAGCGGTGCAGTCATCTTGCCCGCATGTTTATTGATATAGAGAGTCAAGAGCCGACTCCATGGCGCATACATTGGATTGGTTACAACCAACTTCAGTAATCTCAGCGTTACATTATTATCTGCAAGCCTAACTAATTAGCTAACAACCTTCCTATACTTTCTGAAGTCTATCGCTAATACCTGAAGTCCATTGCTTGTGCGCCAAGCTCCTGCTTTCACGCCAAGTCTTCAGGGATCCATTATTTCATGCGTTCACACCCGCCTCCCCCTCCGCCTCCGGCCACTCCGCCGATGACCGCCACGGTGTATTCCTCCGGCGAGGAGGACACGGCTACGTTCTACACCGCGCCAAAGACCGCCAAGTCGTCGTTCAGCCGGAGCACAAGCCAGCACAGCACGCTGGAGCCAACAGTTATGCCGCCCACGGCCGCTACCGCGCCGGCACCGCCACAAACGACCCCCCTACAACCTCCTCGCCGGCCGCCACCCCCACCCCCACCCCCGCCGCTGCCGAGGCAGAGGCTGGTGCTACCACTCCCGGCAGAGTCCCCGCCCCGCGCCGCGCTTGCCAATCTGGAACTAACCTGCTCCCCTGCCGACACCTCTGTTCAAGACAGGGGAGGCGAGAATTCCGGCGACCCAAGCGGAGGCGCGCAGCCTCCGCACCTGAAGCCGCTGCACTGGGACAAGCTCCGGGCAATCTCCGGCCGCACCACCGTCTGGGACCAGGTCAAGAACTCCGACTCGTTCCGGTGCGCCCCTCTCCCGCTCTTACCTCCACATCACCTCATCTCTCTCCGTTTCAACTGATCCATCTATCAACGCCGGACACGGCAGCGTCGACGAGGAGGCAATGGAGAGCTTGTTCCTGAACAGCAGCGGCGCGGGGAGCTCCGACCAGTCGGCGAGGAGGGAAGGCACAGGGAAGCAGGAGAGCCGGTTGCTTGACCCGAAACGGCTGCAGAACGTGGCGATCATGCTCAAGGCGCTCAACGTGACCGCCGACGAAGTGATTGCTGCACTCGTCCATGGTGAGATTGTACTCTCAGTTTCTTACTTGTCGTGTGAATTCAGGTGGAATTTAGGCGATCATGTGGTATGTTCATGTGCAATTCAGGTGACCACATGTCATCACACCACACAGTACAGTCTATTAACTGCTAAACTAAGCACATTTAGCACACCAAATGAGATCTAGCCTCTAGGTTTGAGAGTGTCACAACCTACAAATCATGGTATTATAATCCATGACATTATAATTTTGCGATTTTGGAGAAATGTTATTATAATTCACACATTTAGATTCATGTTATTATAAATTTAAAGAATTTCGACTATATAATTACAAATTTAGATAATTCTAAACTATGTTATTACAATTTTAGAGAATTTTGAAACATGGCATTACATTTTGAGAGAGTTATAATTTTGAAATGACATAAATTTAAATATACGAATTGTAATAATATTTTTTCAAAATCAAAAAATTGAAACAACATAAACTGAATTCTTTCTAAAAACATTTTGTTGGAAGGGTACTGTTGTAGCAATTGTGTTAGCTACAACACAGATTTTGTATGTGTGTATATGGTGTGTAAAATGAACCTCGAAGGGTTCTCTCAGAGGGAGAAAGAATTTGTACTGGTTCGGACCTCCCCTAAGGGATAATAGCCCTACGTCTAGTTTGTGGTGGATTTGGCATGATACGACTCGGTGTAGTGTAGTGAACTCCAGGGTTTCATGGCCCCTGGAGAGAAGCTATCCTATTACAAGGGCTTGGTCCTGCTTTTATAGGCACGTAGGCCAAAGGAAAAGACCAAAATGCCCTCTATAAGTCCTAGGCTTATAGGGGCAAAAAGGGAAAAATGAGCTAGCTACGGTACAAAAGTGCTTTACAGACGTGTCAGACAACGTCACTCTTTGACTAGCTAAACGACATACTGGGGGCAGAGGGGCCCCTGGTATGACTTTTATACTGTAGCGAGGTGTAAAATATCTTTTGGCTTCTCAGCGAGGGCCGGAGCTCTTTAAGCGAAGGCTGCAAGGGAGACTTCGAAGTACACTCCGAAGTGGGCTTCGAAGTATGCTATCGGAGACTTAGCTTCGCATTGGCTGGAAAGGGTCCGGAGACTGGCTGTGAGGAGCTCCGAAGGGATCTCGAAGGTTAACTCCGAACAGAGCCCGAAGACTAACTTCGAACAAGACTCGAAGGCTAACTCCGAACAAGGCCCGGAGGCTAACTCCGAACAAGGCCCAGAGGCTTAGCTTCTGGCAAACTTTAAGGAATCTTGAGGGTTTCGCTCCGGAGGGCTCCAAAGGGGTTCGGAGGCCTCGCTCCAAAGGGCTTCGAAGTGAACCCTGGGAGTTGGAAACAGTTCTTCAGAAAGGAACATACTTCGACAGTGTTGGGCTCCGGGCCGAAGGCTGTTGGAGGCTGACGTCATTTGACCCCTGTTCAAGGGAAAACTTATTCCCCAACAGGTAAGATTCACATTTCTGTTCAAAAGTTGGATTACCGCTGACACAATCACTAACCTGTCCATCCTTTGCATAGGCTGTATCAGCTCCTTCAACGAGTTAATAGATAGCTTTGCGGCCTAGGCCCAATAGATAGCTTTTCAGTCCAGGCCCAATAGATAGCTTTTTGGCCCACGTCCAATAGTTGGCTTTGCGGCCCACACCCAATGGCTTTGCGGCCCACGCCCAGTAATTGGCTTTGCGGCCCACGCCCAATAATTGGTGTTGGCGTAAAAGATTACGCTAACAGGTTTCTGTAGAAAAGAAACTAACAAACGAAGTGTTTGTGAAGCAAACTGTTCTAAGCCTCCGAAAGGATAATAGCTTAGAATAGTTCGAAAGTGTGTATTGAATCACTTGTAATCGGTCTCTATTACAGGGTGAAATGGGGGGGTATTTATAGGCATAAACATTAAGGAAAAGACCTATTTACCCCTCTATTACAACCGACATTAAGGAAACTATTCAGTTTCCTTAATAGGGCTAAAATGGTAAAAGACTAATCTAATAGGATAGAAGATAAGTCTTCCATCTTAGCTGGCAGAAAAGATCCTGAAGGGCTTTGGTTCGAAGGCATACTTCGAACCAGTGTCTGTCTTCGGGCTTCGAACCAGGTTCTGGGCATCTTCGAAGATGGTCTTCGGACAATCTTCGAACTGGTTGACTGTCTTCATGCTGCTTTGGCAATAACCCCGAAGATGAGATATTTTCCCCCAACAGTAGCCCCTCGAATACGCTTCTCCGTTTGACCTGTAACGTTAGGAGAGCAGTATACGGAAAGGAAAGATAACCAATCATAGGGGTTATTGGTTTTTATTTTATCTTCGAAATGCATGAAGATATGAACTTCGAATCAATCATAAGGTAATTACTTTTCGAACTATCTTAGAACTGACTCAGGAAGTTCGAAAGTCTTTTTAGACTTAGAAAAAATAGCCGTTAGTTCCTGTTTCTAACGGAAGTTATATGATGCGTTATTTCCGGAGGAATATAACGGGCGGGAATGCGAAAAGGCAGAGCCCAAACGGTAACCAACGGAACGATTAGGCTATAAATAAAGAGCCCAAAACTTACCCGATTACCTTTTCACCGCTTTCTCTCAGTTAAAAACTTTTGAGTCCTTTGAGTTCTTGAGCCCTATCCTCTGAGTTCTTGAGCCCTAGCCTCCATTCCTTCAGATCAATCCAGCAATCGCGATGGTGAAGACCAAGGGATCTGCACCTCCTTCGGCCTTGGCTCGACAACAGGCGGCCGCAGCAGCAGCAGCAGCAACCTTGGCGGCGACACCTTCGATGCAGGCGGCAGCATCCATGGCGGCAAGGGGGCGAAATCCCCAAATCCCCGACGACCAAGGTCTGTGCCCACCCTCAACTAAGTACTTGGATCAATCTTTTGAGTTGGGGCCGTCTACCTGCAAGAAAGAGTCTTTGGCAATCACAACGGGGGGAAAGATTAGTGATGGGGTTATGATTCGGAAGCCGGGCAAAGAATCGATTCCATCACCGAGACCCGGAGAAGTTGTAGTGTTCGAAGCTTTTTTCGAAGCGGGCTTGGGCCTCCCGGCTGTGGATTTCTTGGCCGAAGTACTTGACTTGTTTCGTGTAACCCTCCCCCAGCTGTCTCCGAATGCTGTAGCCAGATTAGCTATCTTCGAGTGGGCACTGAGAGCCGAAGGTTGTGAGGGGAGGGCTGAAATCTTCGCTGCGCTTCATAGAGCAACTTGTCAGCCAAAGACCTTCGTAGGCTCCGGAGGTGAGAAAGTGGTGGTTTCCTTCGGAAGCATCAATTTTAGGCTTCGTGATGAATATGCCCTGCAATTCCCTGCTAAGGCCATCAATGCTAGATGGTACACCGATTGGGTTCTGAGGTGGTTTTATGCCGAAGTTGGAGTGAGGAGTCCTCTGGCTGGTCCCCTCAAAGAAATCCAGTTCCGGAAGGAAGCCTTAGTGCAACCTGACGAAGGCCAACTCGAAGCTCGCCTCAACTTGCTTCAGAAAATCAGCAGAAGGTTGAGCATGCGAGACTTAGCCGAAGAGTTCCTCGGACTGCAAATTCCTCCGTTGATGGCCAACTGGCCTATCGTCTTCGAGGATGACTCGGAAGGCGGTCTTCGCAAGATTAACTATACTTCGAGCCCTGCAGGTAACTTCGAAACCAACATGCATAATACATATTTACTTCGAAGAAAGATTAACTCGAATTATTTTTTAGCTTCTTCAGCCCCTATTACTTCAGAGCAAATTGTAAGGGCTTCGGAGAAGATTCTGGGTGCTCCAACTCCGTCGGAAAAAGAATGGCGAATCAAATTAGTCGGAAGTTGGGAGCGATTTAACAGAGTATGGGGAATGCTGGAGTTTACTCCACCCCCTCTGATGGATTGGGTGCCTCAGGAGAAAGGCCCCAAGAAAAGAGTAGCTGAAGCCGGAGCTTCAGGTTCAGCAAAAACTCCGGTGAAGAAGGTGGCTCGGAAGCCAAAGAATCTCGCACCTTCGGATCCTGCTCCTTCAAGCTCAAGAACCTCACTTTCTGGTTCTAAAGAGGATGAAGGTATTTTATTAGTAAAATTAATTGATGAAGATGCAACTCAACGAAGTATTCACATTGAAGATACTGCAGGTATTCCGGAGCCCCTAGCCAACATCGAAGAAGTAAGAGCTCCGGATACCCAGGAAGAACAAATTGAAGCCCCTATGGATGTAGATGAGGCCGAAGTACCTGCGAACGTACCGGAGTCTGGAGATAATGCTGATCAACCAATGACTTCGGTAGTTCAAGAAGATACAACTCAGGACGGAGTTCCTGTGAACGAAGGTGGGATCGAAGTCACTATGGCTTCGATTCCTGAAGAAGTAACGAGGACTCCCCAGGACGATGCTCCTGCAGTCCAAGATTTAACGGCTGATTCAGATGAGGACTACACTTTTGATCCTCCGATCAGTCCGGTGCTCGATATTCCAGAGAATGTCGAAGGTAAATTTTGCATAGTTCTTATCAATTTTTGCAAAATTATACAATGTGTAATATTTTTGTTTTTTCAGAGCCTCCTCTTGTCGAAGTATCCCTCGAAGATACAATTCAAAGACCTTCGACAACTTCGGAGCCACAACCGGAGGTTACTCTACCGAGGCCTGGAAGAGGAAAAAGACACATAGAGCCTCTCCCTGCTCAAGGATCGACTTCATCTGACTCAACAGATGAAAGTGAATCGACTGAGGGGGGGCCATCTTCAGAAGTTCCAAGGGCCTCGGAAGAACCCTCCGGACCCTCGCTAAGTAGAGCTGATCAGAAGGCTTTAGTAATGCTTCCTCTCATAACTCCATTTTTGGAGGAGAAAACCGGACTTAGGACTTTGGTTAAACCTTTGGGTGAAGCCAGTCGCAAAGTCGGGGAAACAGAACTGGTAGCCCTTTTAAGCAGAGCGAAGGGTTCGGAGCTTAATATTGCTGTGGAAAGAGCAGCTTATCAGGTATAAAGCATCTTCGAACCAAAAAATGAATTATATATGAATAATTTCTTATTCCAGTTTTTCTTTTTTCTTAGCAAGCAGTCTTAGCCCGCGCTGCGGCTTTGTCGAACGAAAACGAAATTGCTCAACTTCGGGAAGAGAACGAAACTCTTCAAAGAAATTTTAACTTCTCCGAAGGTCGAGTAGCTCAGATGGACAATGTAATACTAGCAGAGCGAAGGGCTAGGCAAAGCTTGGAGGCTGCAAAGAAAGAGCTCGAAGCAGAAAGAATTGTGCTTCGAGCGGAGATTGAAAGACTGCGGACGGAGGATGCTGCGAAGGGGTCCGAACTTGTAAGGCTACAAGAAGAAGCTGGCCAACTCCGGACTCAAAAGAATGCTTTGACTACGGAGAACGCTAGAATCTCCGGAGTTTTAGCTGAAACGACTTCGGCCAAAGATGTGCTTATTGAGGAAAGGCTTAAGTCTGAGAAGGTGGCTTCGGAGGTCATCGAACAGATGTTAGGTGTCTTGGAGTACTTCGGTACTACTGGATCACTACCTTCGGATGACAATGTGACTCTGCTGCGCCGGTTAAAGAGGATCCAAGGAGCAGCGAAGCAAATGAAGACGGCAGGCATGCGTTATGGAGAACTCTCCGGACAAGTGTCTGCCCTTGGATTACTTCGTTACTATGAGGATTTGGGCCGAGTAATTACTCCGAGCGCAGAGGGCTCCATCATCTTCGACGACGCAAGACTTCTGACCCCTTCCGAAGGCGTGGCTACTGCTTGGCGAGCCTTCCAAACTTCATGGAGAGCCGAAGGTCGATCTGCGATCAAGGCTTGGATTGATGAAGGCCAACGCCAAAAGCAAGTTCGGAGTCAAGCTTCGAGCAGTCAGCCTCCTCCGAACCCGCAGGTTTAGGATTATTTAGGATTTTTTGATTATGTAAAGCTGATGCTTGTAAATATTTATCAATGAAAGTCTTGTTTGTCATATTTTTAGGCTTTGCCTCTTATGGAAGATATCGAAGTGTTAGAGCTTAACAGCGAACTTCGCTCACTGTGGAACACCTTCGAACTTCTAAAGAGTTATAAGCGTCCTCGATTTCTTATTCCTCGAGATGACTCCGGCATTATTGCGCCCGAAGTAATCAAAGACATATTGTCTTATATTAAAGAGGAAGATAAAGAGATTGACGCAAACACCTCGTCTTCTGAAGACACTAATTGGTCCGAAGACGAAGGTGAAGCCCAAAATAAAAGATCTGAAGATCTTAGAAGCTGGGAGAGAAGCCCCGAGCGGCTTCGAACTTGGGCCGAGCTTCAACAAGAACAGAAGGATTTTAGAGCTTCGAAGGGGAGGAGGAGAGTTAAACGTAAAGTTCTTAGAACTTCCGATGTTGGAACTAGTCGTTCCACCCCTAGCTCTCGGGACCGAAGAGGTCTCCGATTCCTTCTTGGTATAGATACCAATTTTTCATAATGTAATCTGTAAATACATTTATTTCGATAATGAATGCCGATTTAAAATTGTCTCCATATTACTAGCCCCTCTTTGGGTATAAGCAACTTCGAACTGTATTCAAAGATGGTTATGCGCAAAGAAAAAACTTCGGAGTACAATTTTTTGGGGGTTCGGAGCCCCTCTGTCATTTAAAGATCTTTTGAAATCTTATGAAATGTCTTCGACCTTTGTAGTCAGAAGAATGGTAACTTGGTACCTTTGTTTGCTTTACGAAAGAAATCAATTAAGATAACTTCGAGGACACTTTAGTGTCTTAAGAAATTTGTCACTTTGGACTTATAAGAACAGACATTCGAAGCTCATGGCTTAAATGCTGTTTTGCTTTAGCCACCTTCGGCTGTTTTTTGCAGAAGTCTACCAGCCGGAGCTTGGACTTCGCAGAAATTGTAGCCACCTTCGGCTATTTTTGCAGAAGTCTACCAGCCGGAGCTTGGACTTCGCAGAATTTGGCCACCTTGGGCTCTTTTTTGCAGAAGTCTACCAGCCGGAGCTTGGACTTCGCAGAATTTGGCCACCTTCGGCTCTTTTTACGGATGTCTGCAAGCTGCAGCTTGGACTCCGCAGATTTTGGCCACCTTCGGCTCTTTTTACGGAAGTCTACCAGCCGAAGCTTGGACTCCGTAGAATGTGGTATTGGCTCTTTTACGGATGCCTACAAGGTATCAGCTTGGGCTCCGGATGGATTTCAGCCACCACACCGGAGGCTTCGACTTTATAGGTACGAAGTCCGGAAATACAGCCCAGCTTAATGACACTTCCCTCTCGATCGACTTCCGTCCCAGCGCGTCCGCTCGGGAAACTAGGAGTGTCAAGGGGAATGCAACTATCAGGGTGTATGCTTTATTAATTTAGAGGTGATTACAAACGAATTACAAGGAGCCCTTATGCGAAGTATCGCTTTAGGTGCTCCGCATGCCAAGTATGTGCTAACTCTTCACCTTCTAAATTAGCTAATTTAAATGAACCAGGGAGCCCCGAGCGGACGATTAGATATGGACCTTCCCATTTATTGCCTAACTTCCCTGGTGCTATAATGCTTCGTAGAACAAGATGACCCGGCCTTAACTCGCTGAGCTTAACCTTCGGGTCATACCAAGTCTTCGTCTGCTGATGATACTTTGATAAATTAGCTACAGCTCGAAGTCTTGTTTCTTCTGACAAATCTAACGAAGCTTGTCTTTCTTCTTCGATGTCCGGTTCGGTGCTGCGAAACGACCCCCCTTTGAGCTCTGTCGGAGTCATAGCTTCATCTCCGAATAGTAGTCTGAACGGAGTAAAACCTGTGGACCTTGTTTGCGTAGTCCGAATGGACCACAGAATCTTCGGAAGCTCTTCGGTCCACAGTCCCTTTGACAACCCTACTATTCTTCGATTTAGCCCTGATAAGATATTTCCATTGGCTCGCTCAACGGCTCCATTCGACTGAGGATGTCTCACTGCAGCAAAACATAATTGAATGCCTAGGTCTTCGCAAAACTTCCTGAAGGGTTTTGCGTCGAACTGTGTTCCATTATCAACTGTGAGATATCTAGGCACTCCGAACCGGCAAATAATGTTCTTCCAGAAGAATTTCTGTACATTATTCGAAGTGATAGCTGTTAAGGGCTCTGCTTCCACCCACTTAGAAAAATATTCAATGGCTACCACTGCGAACTTCAGATTTCCCTTTGCTAACGGAAAGGGACCAATTAGATCCATACCCCATCTGGCCATAGGCCATACCGGAGCAATGACTTGAAGAGCTGTTGGTGGGCGATGACTCCGTCGACCCATCCACTGGCATCCTTGACAAGTGCGGACCAAGCTCTCCGCATCAGCTGTTATTGTGGGCCAATAAAGCCCCTGGCGAAGTGTTTTTCCTGCCAGAGCTCTAGGGGCTAAATGACTTCCACAAAGGCCTTCGTGAATTTCTCGAATAATTTCTTGGCCTTCGGCTTGAGATATACATCGGAGTAGAGGGGAACATACTCCGGCCTTGTATAATATACCGTTGATTAACTGATAGTTTCTTGCTCTGAGCTTTAATCTTGACAATTGGGGCTCTTCGGGCAAATTTGTTCCTCCTTGCAAGAGTTCTATGATTGAATCTTTCCAATCTGCACTAGGAATACAGAGAATCTCTGCAGAAGCAACTTGTGGCACCGAAGGTATATTGAGCTCCTCATAGAAAGCTTCGTCAGGCACATCCACAGCTCCGGCAGCAGCCTTCGCTAAAATGTCCGCTTGCACGTTTTCAGCTCTTGGTATACTCCGAATGGAAATACCCTTGAAATGTGCTTCGATCTTGCGAATTTCTTCCAAGTACTTTGCAAGCTATGGATGTCGGACTTGAAAACTTTTGTCTACGTGCCCTGCTACTATCTGAGAATCTGTTTTTATAATTATCCTTGTAGCCCCTAGAGCACGTGCTTTCCGGAGTCCCAATAAAATTCCTTCGTACTCCGCTATATTATTGGTAGACTTAAAGTTGAGTCTTGCGGAGTACATTGCTCTTTGTCCCGATGGTGAAATCAATACTGCCCCTATGCCTGCTCCGGATGCTTGGAAAGCCCCATCGGAGTAAATAGTCCAAACTCCGTCATCTGATTTCTCCGGAGTCAACTTCGCAGGTGGAGTCCACTCTGCTACGAAGTCTGCTAGGACTTGAGATTTGATAGCTGTCCTTGCCAGGAAAGATATGCCGAATGGTGCTAGTTCTACTGCCCACTTTCCAATTCTTCCAGTGGAATCTTTGCTTCGGAGCATATCTCCTAAAGGATACGAAGTTGGTACAATTACATTATGAGCCAAAAAATAATGTCTTAGCTTCCTCGAAGCCATTATCAGAGCATAAACGAACTTCTCAAGTTCGGAGTATCTTGTCTTCGCTCCTGACAATGCTTCGGATACAAAATAGACAGGATTTTGGACCAACTTCCCATTGATATCAGCTTCTCTGACAAGGACTGCGCTGACAACTGAGCCTGTAGCTGCAAGATACAGAAGTAGGGTTTCGTCCGCAATAGGCACCGTAAGTGTAGCAAGATTGCTGAGATAATCTTTAATATCCTCGAAGCTTTTCTGACACTCCGGTGTCCATGCAAAATCTTCGGACCCTTTCAAAGCTTTAAAGATTGGCAAGCTCCTCTCCGCAGACCTTGATAAAAACCTGCTAAGTGCGGCCAGACGTCCAGTCAGCTTTTGCACTTGCTTTAAATTTTCCGGAGGAGCCATCTTCTGCAGCGCAGTTATTTGAGTAGGGCTAGCTTCAATTCCCCTGCTTGAAACTAAGTACCCTAACAACTTTCCAGCCTTAGCTCCGAATATACATTTTTCGGGGTTAAGACGGATCCCACATGCCCGAAGGCTATTAAATGTTTCTGCTAAGTCTAGGCTATGTTGGTGCTTTAAAGCACTCTTTATTACAATATCATCCATATAGGCCTCCACATTGCGGCTTAATTGATGACCTAGAGCCTTAGCAACTAATCTTGAAAAAGTAGCCCCGACATTTCTTAGGCCGAAGGGCATTCTTGAATAGCAGAAGACTCCCGAAGGAGTTACAAAGCTCGTCTTGATTTCATCTTCGCGCTTCAACCATATTTGATGATAACCGGAATACGCGTCGAGGAAGCTTAGTAACTCCGAACCTGCAGTGGAGTCAACTAGTTGATCAATTCGGGGCATGGGGTAGGGGTCACGTGGGCACACTTTATTCAAAGATGTGAAATCAATGCACATGCGCCACTTTCCGGAGGACTTCTTCCTGACGAAGACTGGGTTGGCTAACCATTATGTATGGGCCACTTCTCTGATAATCCCAGCCTTCAACAGTTTTTCAACTTCGTCCTTAGCTAGAGCAGCTCTCTCTGCGGACATCTTCCGGAGCCCTTGTCGAACAGGCCGGGCCTTCGGGTTTACAAGCAAACTGTGCTCAATAATATCCCGATCGACTCCGGTGATATCTTCGTCAGACCAAGCGAAGACATCCAAATTTTCTTCTACGACCTTTTCCAAGGAAGTTGCAACTTCGGGAGGCAAATCTTTACCAAATTGAAAAGTGTATTCTTTACCATCTTTGACAATGACCTTCGTTGCAATCTCTCCTTCGGGACTTGGTCTTGGAAATGACTTTTTCGAAGCTTCGGAGGAGGCTGAAAAAATTTCTTCATCATTTTGAACACTGTTTACTTGCCTCGGATCAAGAGGAGGACCGTGACCATATTCTGCCCTCCGAGCCATGGCTTGATCTCCGAAGATTGTCAGAACTCCTGATTGTGTGGGCATCTTTATGCACAAGTAGTTGTGATGCGCCACAGCTCCGAACTGATTCAACATGCCTCGTCCGAAGATGAGATTATAAGCATACGGGGCATCTACCACATCAAAGATAACTTCTTCAGTTCGGGCTAGTAAACCTTCTCCGAAGGTTACTTCCAGGCCTATCTGGCCAAGTGCATCTAGCGGAGGTCCTGCGAAGCCTTGTAGAGGACGAGCCGCTGGGAGGAGATGCTTCCGGGAAATGCATAACTGATCGAAGGCTTGTACAAATATGATATCTGCCGAGCTACCTCCGTCAATTAACACCCTTCGGACTTCTGTCCCTGCAATATCAGCAGTAATAACCAATGGATCTGCATGCGGGAACTTGATACCAGCTGCATCCTCCGCAGAGAAAGATATTGGAACATGAGACCACTCCGGCATTGCAGCTGCAGATGACGAAGTCCCAATGTGGCCTACTTCTCGAACGTACTCTCTTCGCTGTCTCTTGGACATGCTTCCGAGGGTACCTCCTCCGGAGATAGGGAGAACTACTCTCTTCCCTCTATCTTGCCCTTCTTCTTGCTTCGGAGGTGGCATAACATTGGCCACCGGAGGATGCCTTGCAGCATCAAAATTTTCTATCTGCGCCACAGCCTGGACCGGCTCCGAGCGCACTGCTGCTGCTGGACTTCGGTCGGTACTACCTCGACCCGAAGTTCTCTCCAAGTATTCTCCCCGAAGGGTAAGAATAGCCTTGCAGGTGTCAGTTGCATGACTTCGATTCTCTCCATGAATACAGCAAAAAAGGGTCTGGCCCTTGCCAGTCGTTTTCCCTGGCGGCCTCCAACCGCTGGACTTGTTCCCCGCAGACTGTGGAGCTCTTGGTGCAAATTTCTGCGGGGGTGCAATGTTCAAGACTTCAGAGCGAGGGTGCTTTTGCCCCCTTCTTCTATCATGTTGCACTTCGGAGACTGGTTCTTGCGGCTGTGCCGAAGTCTTCACCTCTGCTTTAACTTCTGTCAACACTGTCGAAGTAGCAGTAGTCCTCCGAAGCCAACCTTCTTCTGACTTCGAGTACTCCTCGAAGTACGACATCAGCTGTGATACTGTGGTGATGCTCTTCCGATGCAGTTTATCCAGAAGGCCTTTATGACTGACGCCTTCTTGAGCCGCATCAACCACCGAGGATGTGGACAGCCCCCGAATTTGCGACTTCGTGTGAGCGAAGCGCTTGAAGTACTGCCTCAATGTTTCTCTAGGGAGCTGTTTCACTTGGAAAAGGCTTCCTGTCGACATGGGGGGCACGAAGGTGCCTTGAAAGTTACTTATGAACTTCTTCTTCAACTGTGACCACGAAGCGATTGATCCTGGCTTTAAAGACCAGAACCATCTCAACGCCACTCCTTGAAGGGCTAACGGGAAGCACTTCGCCATAGTTTCTCTGTCTCCGCCACTAGCCTCAATTGCTAGGGCATAAGAACGCGCAAACTCACTGGGATCTTCGTCTCCGGCATACTTGCAAAGCTTCGAAGCTTTGAACTTCGGATCGAAGCGAACCTTCTGAAGCTCGGGATGCAACGGAGATTCATTGTCGTAAGAGGCGTTCTCCGGGGCTTCGGGATAATCAAGATCGTCGTCTTCGTGCACTTCGGGGATAGCTGGGGTGGCTTGAGAGCGAAGTCTGTTCGCAGCCTCTTGTCGCCACCTCGCTACCTCGGCTTGAAGGTTGGCCATTTGAGTGGCCATATCTCCAAGGCTATCTTCATCTCCTCCGGAAGGACCTTCCGGGTCTTGAGAACTGGTGTGATCAGTTCGAATCGGAATGGAGGGTGGCGGAGTGGCTCCGGGCGGTCGGAGTATGGAAGGGGTTGGCGGAGAGGTTTCGTATCCTCGAGGGATAGAAGCCCCTTGCGGAGTTTGAGGTGGAGGGATAGTCGAAGACCCTCCGACTTCGACTGTGTCGAAGGGTATCTCTCCGGAGATCCGAGAGGACCTCCGAGTGGGATTGCGAGGTGCGCTCCGCTTAGGAGGCATGATGTAAGAAGTTGGTAGAGAACGAAGTTTTTTGGACTAGGTTCCCCACGGACGGCGCCAACTGTTGGCGTAAAAGATTACGTTAACAGGTTTCTGTAGAAAAGAAACTAACAAACGGAGTGTTTGTGAAGCAAACTGTTCTAAGCCTCCGAAAGGATAATAGCTTAGAATAATTCGAAAGTGTGTATTGAATCACTTGTAATCGGTCCCTATTACAGGGTGAAATGGGGGATATTTATAGGCATAAACATTAAGGAAAAGACCTATTTACCCCTCTATTACAACCGACATTAAGGAAACTATTCAGTTTCCTTAATATGGCTAAAATGGTAAAAGACTAATCTAATAGGATAGAAGATAAGTCTTCCATCTTAGCTGGCAGAAAAGATCCTGAAGGGCTTTGGTTCGAAGGCATAATTCGAACCAGTGTCTGTCTTCGGGCTTCGAACCAGGTTCTGGGCATCTTCGAAGATGGTCTTCGGACAATCTTCGAACTGGTTGACTGTCTTCATGCTGCTTTGGCAATAACCCCGAAGATGAGATATTTTCCCCCAACAATTGGCTTTGCGACCCATGCACAGCAATTGGCTTTGCGGTCCCCACCCAATAATTAGCTTTGCGGCTCACACTTAATAATTGGCTTTGCGGCCTATCGCACAGGGAGAAGTGGTCGTTCCAGAAGCTTCTCCCTTCTATAAAGCTCTCCCCCCGCCAAGTCACCACCGCTCGGCCGTTGCGGATTCAAATTTCCAACTCCTCTGTCCCCTACCTCGAGACCTTGCATCCTAGCGTAGGCGGCGTAGCCAAGCCATCACCGCCGGGAGGACTGGAAGAGCACCGCCTCAGCCGGCGATTCTCCGTTCTGGGTGGCGGCTGGATAGGGATGGGCGAGGGGCTGCGGGAGCTGCCGGCGGACGGCGTCTCCGGCCTCTGCTTCTCGAGGCACAGCGACCGCCTGCTCGTCTCCTCTTGGGACAAGGTGAGTTAGAGCAATTTCGCGCCCCAGGTCGGTGATTGCCAGGTCGCGACGCTTGCTATTTGTTCTGGGAAAGGAAACCCTAGCTATTTTTGCTTGATGTTTTGATTGGTTTGGTTTGGACATTTGGTTTGATCCGCCGAGTTTGATGAGGGCTTTGCTTTTGGTTGCGGGTGCGTTCGCTGTGTTCTTCAGACGGTGCGGCTCTACGACGCGGGGTCACGGAGGCTAAGGTGCCATGACGATGTTCATGCAAGCGGCGCCCGTGATGGACTGCTGCTTCCACGACGACTTTGCGGGGGTTCAGCGTCGGTAGCGACAGCACCGTGCGGAGGTGATGGCGATGTCCTTCACGTCCTGTTTTCAGTGCGCGATTCAATTTGGACGAGATGATTGCACGCGTAGTTTAGCATTGTTTGCGCTGTTCTGAATAGGGTGGGGCTCTCAGCTCTCTGTTAAATTGGTCCTACGTTCTGCAGATGTACACTTGTGGTGTTAAAATGAGATATGAAGGTAATCTGAAGGCATGATTTTAGTCTGCCGTGACCCAATGAGGCGATGATCAGTATCGAAATTGTGATTGTTCATCTTTTACTTTTCTGTAGGCAGTATTCAGTAATTTAAATTGAAGAGAAACTGACGGCTTGTGTGTTCGTGGAACTGAGTTTTTATTCAGGTTGGGCTTCAATTCTGGTAGATACGATATCTTGGGTGGCCATGATGCCCCAGCTCGCCGTGCCGACTACACCTACTCCACTGGTACTTGTTATTGCCATGTTAACTTTGTCAAACTTCAGTGTTTGGAGAATCCACCAGTTGAATTCATGATTTAGTTGCTATATTGGCTAGGTCTATCGTTTTAAGTTTGTTAATTGAACCCTAAATTATACTAGAACATTGAGAGAACATTGCTAGTTGAGTTTATGTTTTAGTTCCTGGTGGGGATGGTAATTATATCCTAATAAGCTGGTTATTATAATCTTAGAATCAATTACCTTCTTGGTTTAAGACATAACCATCTTTTATAACAGTGCTATATGTTGTTTGGTTTTGTCCTTTATCATTTTAGGCTGAACATTTTATCAAATATCCGTTCCATGCTTCTGATATCAATCTTCTGTAGTTATTGCTTGCATTCTCTGCATGGTTGATGCCATCATTGAACATGTTTTGTGTTCTATTTAACTATTTTGCGGTCATTTCAATATGAATTCTTCAACATGTATGGTCCCCGGTTCACTAATCAGAATGATCGTCAGTAACTGTGGAACGAATAGTGATTAATGTTAGCATGTTTTGATTGCAGTGCCCAAGATAACAATCTAGCTAGCATCGCTGCTCTATCTTTCATCCGGGATGTCTGCATGCTTGCTGTCGTACCCGGCCAGTGACACGTTTGAAGAGGGGGACATACCGTAAGAGCAGAATTCGCCTAACCCAAGAACGTCTTTCTGTCAGGATATAAATTACTGAACTATGTTCTCACCAGCATCATTTGCATACCGCAGGCATCAGTCTGACGCGATCTTTATCCGTGGTGTCATTGAAGTACAAGTAAAGCCAAGGCCCACGACATATACTGCACCTGCACCGTCGTAGTAGCGTTCCCGTCAGTTTGAGATGAAGCACTGCGAGTGATCGAGGTGCGTCTCTGACTTTCTTCCCTACAGTTTGCGTGCTTCCTGTGTTTAGCGTTAGCTTAAACTGTGGAATTTATTACTCGATTGGGACACTAGCTATATGACACATATACACTGTCAGTCTACTTTCACAGTAGTATATTTGCATTACAGAAGCCATAACTCAGATGACGGTAGATAGGATGGGTTAATAAATCACTAATTAAAAAGCTACAAACTTGGGATTTCCCGACTAATATAGACTATAGAGTTCTGTACGTTGTTCACCTCCCCTCACAATAATGTCGTGTTTAGTCCAAATCCTTTGTTCGTCTGTCTTTAATACTCGATAAAGAAATCAGCTCATTCACGACAGATCCCACTAGTATCAAGCAACGAGACTTGGTAATATTATTACGAAGAGTGGTTTTACAATAGGCATCATAATTTTTAACACATCCCAGTAGCTCAAATACCAAAAGTATCAAAATTAATCTATAAATTATGGTACCTCGTGTTCTCTTTGAGAACCGTAAAATTTCTCCCTGGATCTTCTCCCCGAGATCAAGCGCAATTACGCGTTTCTGAACGCGAGCATTTGGGAAGCTAACAATCAAGGCACAGCTAATGCTGCTTCCCTTTGAAATTCGCCTATGGGTAAAGTATTAGCATATGATTCTGCGTAATACTACCCTACGTCGAGAGCGAGTGGCACAGCTGCTGCTAGCTACAGCAGTAGCAGTAATATATATATGCATTTTGTTCTATCTGCCTGTGTGGTTTAGAACTTAGATTCTGGTACGCGTGAATGTGTTAATGACCGAAGCGAGATCATCACACTGATCAGATAGCTATACTGGGGCGCAACTAAGTGAGCTAACGATTGGGTCATGCCGCCACACTGCACAAATAAAGTATAAACGGGCCCGCGGCACCAACCGTCCGTTGTGCACACGTTGGCTCACGTTTCCTCCTGAACTAACGCCAGCTTGTTTGTGTAGTTTATTAAGAACATCCACAATGGCTATCTCAAATAGCTAGTTAATATTGAGCTGAGAGAAAAACAAAAACATATTTTATAACTAGTACTTAGTCCCACACATAATACATTCAGTTTCTTGGGATACGTGAAATATCCTATCTATTTGTTTGTCGCTAGCTATTTTCTTTTTCCCCACATTTTCTATTCACGTAGGAAAGAGATAATGAAATAGCTAGCCATTGGAGACGCTCTAAGAGACTCTCAAGAGTCATTGTATTTAGGGTGTGTTTGGTTTTGCTTTTGAAATCTGTTTCTACTGTGAAAAAGCAGAAGTTAAACTAAATGGGTTTACCAAAATTGCTTTTGTTGTGAAAAAATAGTTTTTAGTACAATTTTGAAAGTAGTTTGGACCTTGCTTTTCTGCTTCTGTTTTTCTGTTTTTAGTACAAATTAAATAGCATGAATTTAAAGTGCCTTGATTGATCTAACATTATTATGGTTTGTATTGCATTACACAATTTTATGAGATAATATATGGTTGCCGGTTACTTTATTAGATGAATTATGTATTTTTTATTTATCTAATATATTTTCCAGTTATTTAGTTGCATCAATGTTGAGTGTTTCCTATATATATATATAGAATATTAAAACGATGAAAATTATGTAAGTTATAAAAAACGGTTAGCTCACAATATTTTTTCACAATAGCTTCAACCAAACAACTTTTAACTTTTTCACAGTAGACAACTAATGTGGGATCGGAATGACGACTAGAGGGGGGATGAATAGGCGCCACGATAAATTCTTGCGAATGTGATGGCCTTTCTAAATCACCCAATGCACCTCTAAAAAAGTGTAAAATCAGAATGATGATCACAAAACAAGACCAGATCAACAAAACCTCTTCAATTTAAGTTTTCCTCTAGACCGGAGCTTGGTGTACCGAAGTTCTTTGTCGACAACTAGTTTACCGAAGTATTGAGTCTAGTTTGGAGACTGAAATGCCGATAGAGATAAAACGATCTTCGAATGATCGACATGATTCAGACTTTGCAAAACAACCTAGAAAACCAGCTTTGACAGTTCTACTATTTTTTAGATTGAATTAACCTTTCTGAACTGAAGCTTCAAATGTTAATCAGAACAAAGTAAACATCATACTCACAAAGCAGAAAACCTAAATATCCAGATCATTCTCTAGAAGATCAGTGATTTGATATTTATCAAGATACATTCAGATGAATACAAACTGAGCACCTAGTCATTTACTTGTAAATTGATCACAACAATCAAATATTGAAAAACATCTCACAATAGTCCTGTAATTTCTGAAACTGAAGTTCGGAGCATTTCCTGCGTTGGAACAGAACAAGCACAACCATTGCTACACATTGTTTCCCATCTGGCATGCCTGAAATCTTCTATCGATGAAAAGTGTGTGCACATAAGGACACAACAAAAGTGCTTGGAATAAAATATCTGTTGGAAAATGACAGCCAAAAGTTCTAATAAAGTCAGTAACCCTAAAAACCCTAGGGTGTGGAGCCCTTTAAATAGGCACACCCTATAGGGACACTTTACAAAGAGACCCTTGAGAAAATTCAGATTAACAAAAAGACATGGAGTATTTTCAGAATTGTATATTCTAAAAAATACCCACACTAGACTTGACTCTATTTTATTACAACTTGACTCTACACTTTTAATATATTTTCAGAATTTTGGAAGTTCTGAAAAATACTAAAAGTTTACACTTACTCTAAATTACCAGACAAAAATAAAGTCCTAATTACCGAAATTTAAAAACATTTATAGATGAGACGGTTTTCAGCAAAAACCGACAAAGCCTCCTCGATCGCCGACATGTGACGCTCATCTGCGAACTCGACCGCCAGCAAATCTCTCCCGCTCTCGATCCCCTCGAGCCGTCTGATCTCTTGCACTGGCCTCCCTTTCGCTGACTTGACCGTCACCCTGTCTCGACCATCCGTCCGTCCATGTCTTGCTCTATCTCCTCGTGCACTCCTGAG